>JAPKLY010000672.1:77494-142035 GCA_026898435.1 Prunella vulgaris
TTTATAATCTTGCTTCCTCCTTTAGAACTTCCCTTAGTCTGATCTAAACTTCCTTTCATAGGATCTGATTGATCTCCCAGTTTCTTAGACTTTGCAGCTTCAATGTCTTTTGCCCATGGTTTTCAAATATCCTTCACATTCTCAAGGATATTCTCTGTTGCTTGTTCTCCTTCTTTGATCTCTCTTTCTATCTTGCTTTCCCCCTTTTTGCCAACATCAATATGTGATAAAATGGTGTTAAGCTTGCTCATCAAATCTAATTTTAGAGATTCATTTCCAGTAGTCATTTTGGACATTTCTTTCTTCAAACCTTTCATTTCTACTTTCAGATCAAGAGATTCTTCCTTTATAAGCTTGATATCTGACTGTAGATTGATGATTTCTCTTGATTTCTGACTGCTCTCTTTTCTGATTTCAGTATTCTGAGCCATTAAGCTGTCCACAACAGCTTTGAAATTTTTCTCAAGGACCTTCTTTTCCTCTGAGCTTCTCTCTTCAAATTTCTTAACCAAATCTTCCATTCCTCTTCTCACATTCTGAGAAATAATGGCATCAGGAACTTGCTTTACTTGTTTCAGAATCTCAGCCTCAATCCCTTTGAATGATTCCTTCAAATTCATCAACTGAGATACAACTTCCTTAGTTGTCATCTGAGGAATTGTATCACTATCTTCTTCCTCTGAATCACCTTCTCTGATTACTAACTCTTTTCCTTTCACAATTTTCTGAGCTTTAGAAGGTGCCAACTCTACAGCTGTAGAGTCTTCAGTAGAAGCTTTCCTCTTGCAAGGAGTTACATCAACTTCTGTAGAGAATTCAATGATATATTCTTCCATATTAACCACATTCTCTCTTTCAAGAGCAGAGTAACTTTGCAATGGGGGAGTTCCATGCCTATAGATTTCTTCCAGGAAATACATAGCAGGTGAAGATTGATGAAAGATACTTGTGATGGGGTGAGATACATCTTTATCAATTTCACTAGATAGCTCATCCACAATTCTCTCATCAGCTTGAACATTCTCAGTTGTTTGAACAACAATTTCCTCATTCTTATCTTGTACTTCAATTTGAACTTGAATCTTAGTTTGAGCACCACCAATGGGTGCATCATCATTGCCATCCTCATCATTATCTGGCTTTTCCTCAGGCTCTTTGCATGGAGAATCATCTTTTCTTTTCTCCTTCTCCTTTTCAGGTTCATCCTCAGTAGGATTTGTTTCATCAATATTCACTGGATCTGCAGCACTAGCTCCTGCAGACTCCATCAGAATGGCTTCCTTAGCCAAAATAGTTAAGCCCTCAGCTTCAATTATTTGAGTGCTTCATTCACCAATTCTTTGTGGCACATCTTCATCACTTTCTGTGCTTACCACATCATAATAAACATCATATTGAGCTTCTGGATCTTCTTCTGTCATGAGAGCTACTCTCAAAGCAGCAGTTGCAGATTTGGTGATTTTCTGCCTTGTAGGTTCTTCAATAATAATCTGCTTTCCCTTTCCTTTATCTTTTCTTCTTTTGCTGGCAATAAATTTTTTGGGAAATGACTTGTGAAATATTTTGATAAACCCCAAAGACTCCCCTGATGTAATGGTGTGTCTTTAAGACTTAGAAATAATAGTCCAAAGTGTTAGGAGGCTATGATAAAAACAAAGAATATAAGTTTATTTGTAACAGGCTACTTGTGCAAAAACTAGTCTGGTGTTTTAAAGACTAGCCTGATGGCTCATAGACTAGCTTGATGAAGGATTAGTAGATACACCCACTGACTGAAGAATGCACCTCAGAAGACTATGTCCAAGCAGCCTGAAGGACTCTCCTGAAGACAAGTACCCTGATGCATTAAATGCCTTCTGCATTTAATAAGAAAGTAGCCAACACATAAATGAAGTATTTAAAGCAGCAAAGAGAATGTTCCAAGTCACCTGATAAAAAGACAGAGGACTTCAATGCAACTGTTAAACTGGACTGAGGAACAATTAAGACAGGCCAATGAGAAGTTGCCACGTATGTACAAATCTGACACAAAAACTGACCTGTTAGTACCTAGTTCAGAAGCAACCAGCAACCTAGGATGGCACTGTTTTCATAAGCAGGTGCATTAACTCCAAGCAGGCATTTAATGAGCTATCAACCATTAATGCTTGAGAGTTGTCCATCCAAAATCTTAAGAAGATCTTTGGAACGTTGGACTGCTATATTTGCACAGATTTGACCACCCAAAATTTGAGAAAAAAGTTGAAGAACATTGGTACACCAAAATAGCTTAAATTTAAAGTTATCTCTCTAACGGATAGTTTTTCAAATTTAAGTCTATAAATACAAGAGTTGAAGAAGAAGTCAAATACGGGAAACAAGGAAGCTCTACTGAAAGACTGAGAAGTTCAAGCAATCGAAAATCACACTAGTTTCCCAAATGCTTACATTGACTAGATTTCAATCTTGTATTTAGGCTTACATTGTAATATCTCAGAAGCCTACTGAGATAACCCTATCTAGATATTGATCTTCATTGTAAAGGGTTATCTCAACCTTAGTTGGAAAAAATTCAAATCCTTAAACCAAGGAAGGTTAAAGGTTGTGAGTAGAAGAAAGTAAGCTGAGGAGTGTCTCAGTCTGAAATCTGAGAGGACTAGGACTCAATGAAAATCCTAGAGATCAAGAGGGGTTATTCTTGATTAGTGCACCTTGGCACTCTAAAATAGGGAATTCCTGTGGTTAAGGAATTCTCCTGTTAAATCAGGAAAAGTGGATGTAGGAGAGTTTAGCTCCGAACCACTATAAATCCATGTGTCTCCTGTTCCTTTGTGTGAGTTAATTACTTCAAGTGTTTTCTCAAAATAATCCACTTCACAACTCAAACTTATCAAAACCTCAGGCTACTTTGTCAGGCGACCTTCAAGTCCACTGACATTTTATAAGTGGCATGTGTTCTTAAGATAAGTCCACTGTAAACTGTTTTGCAAAAACTATACTAACAGGTGTATTCCCCCCATACACCTGTCTTTATCTATTTGGGACCAACAAGTGGTATCATAGCAGGGGTTCTAAGAACCACTGCCTTGATTTATCATTAGTGGTCATTTGAACTGATCTGACTGTTCTTTCTTGAAGTATTCTTGATAAATATGTCTACACAAGCAGAAGGATCAATCAACACAGGGAACACCACAGGAGCAGCCCACACCACTGTTATTGGGGAACCAATCCTCTCAATCACCTATCACATCATAAGCTGCCCCAGTTCACAGTAGAAGGCTATGACTTCTGGAAAATCAGAATGAGGGCTCACCTAGCCTGTGTGCATGATGAGATGCTGAGAGTGATTACTAAGGGTCCCTTTGTCTTTATGACTGCTAATCCTAGGATCACACAAGCTCAAATTAATGATCCTAGAGAGGAGTGGCCTAAGGATGAAGATGACTTCACTGCTGATGAAAGAAAGAGACATAATCTCAACTTTGTGGCCATGAATATACTATATACAACCATCCCTGACTCTGTCATGGGGAGGGTTGTTCACTGCACAACCGCAAAGGAAATGTGGGACACCTTGGCTCTCTTATGTGAGGGCACTGACAAAATAAAAGAAAATAAATTGTCAGTGGCTATTCAAAAGTATGAACAATTCTCAATGGAATCAAATGAGACAATTGATCACCTTGATGGCAGATTCACTAACATTATGAATGAGATAAACTCCCTTGGTAAGGTTTACACTAAGAGGGAGGTTGCGCTCAAAATTCTCAGGGGACTCTCACCTAGGTGGGTTGTCTACTCAGTGATGATGCATAACACCAAAGATCTATCTAACATATCAATGCAGCAAGTGTTCTCAGAACTTAAGGCCTATGAGTTTGATCTCAATAGGAAAAGGGCTACAGAAGAGCCTTCCTCATAAGAGAAAGCAGTAGCCTTCAAGGCAAACAGTTCTGAAGGGGAACCAGCCCAGATCAAGAAGGCCAACAAGCCCTGTAAATCTCAAAGCAAGGCTGAGCTAAAAGAGGAAATGAGCCTTCTAGCAAGAAGATTTGAAAAGCTGATGTTGGGACAATCTGAGTATTTTGATTAGATCCCAAAACCCCTGATGAATTCGCCTAAGTATAGTTGTTCAGGATAAAATAGTTCAGGATTGTTAGGTTAGAAATTCAATACGGGAGGACCATACTGAAGACTGAAGAATATTGGAGTCGACCCAACTTACTGAAGTCTGAAGTGTGATCCATCCTGAAGAAGTCAGTCAGCCTTACTGAAGACTGTCTGTTCTGAATCTGAAGATCGAAGCCTGCTGATCCACCCTGAAGACTATCCTGAAGTACCATTGGCTGATGTTTCTACTGAATACACTAAGAATATTCAGGACAGAACTCAGTCAGTGAAGAGTAAAGTGTTACCTATCAGGCTGTGCTGAATGCACTTAGGACCTGACTTAGGCCTTGGTTCAGTTCACCTGAATCCTGTAAGCCCGAAGCAAAAAGGTTACACATACTTGGCTGAATAACCTATCAGGCTGTGCTGAATGCACATAGGACCTGAGTCAGGCCGTGGTTCAGATCACCTGAATCATGTAAGACCAAAGCAAAAGGTTATTCATGCTATAGGACAAGAGACAAAGAGAATGTCAGTAAGACTCCATTAAAGACACGTTCAGACTGAGTTATTAACAAGAGACTCAGAGCATTGAATGTACGAGGAAGGATAAATGTCTGAAGGTCAACTAACCGTTATAGCGGAGAGCCAATGATCTTTCGACACGTATGCACGGAGTCTGTGCAGCATTTAATGCGGCATTTAATGCGTCTCAGAAAGTTGCAGATGATGTGACAACTTGCCAGAATAAGCATGGCGGGTAGGTCAAACAGTATTTCTAGCCTGCAACTACTCTAAAATAGGAAAGATTTGATTTGATCTTCTCCAACGAATATATTTCAAATCTCGCCTATAAATATGAAGAACCTTGCACCCATTCAAGGTTAACGGGAAATTTCCAAGAGAAAGCTCTCAAGAATCCAAACATTCAAAGCATACTATAAACAACACTCTGCAATTAAATTTCCCTAGTGTTGTAGTAGGATTCACTCTGTATTTGCTTAGATCGATAGCTCTATTATTTAGCATTGTTTTGTATTGCTAGAGCTATCCAAGTTGGAAACCAGAATACCAAACCACTCAAGGTGTGAGATCGGTTGGTTAGAAGGACTGGGACTTGTAAAAGGCCCAGGGGTCAGTTCCTAAGAGAGGAAGTTGGCTACTCGTGTCCCTTGGCACGTAAAACCCAAGTACCTATCCTCAGGATTGCGAGGATAGCTTCCTGTTAAATCAGGTCGTGGACTTAGGAGTTGGTTATCTCTGAACCACGTTAAAAAGTCCCCTGTGTGCTGATTTACTGTTCTGTTCAGGATCATAACTGTCATCATATTAAACTGAACATACTACATTGTTTTTAACCTCAGGACTGAATCTGAATACTGTGCACTCAGCCTTAACCACCAATTTACTAAGCAACTCAGAGAAAATGCTTTTAGAAACTAAAATGAGTAGAATCTAAGGGCTCACTTTCAGCACGTACTCTGGCTCACTGAGATAGTGGTCCAACTGACTCGCTTCCGAGCAGTCAGTAGGTTTGTTATCTCTACTGAGCTTTCGAGCACATTACTCACACTCAGTTTATCTGACTCGTTACTGAACTGTCCCTGCTGCCTCTGTGGACCTTCAGCATACTGAGTACTTCAGGGAATCCTGACTGAGTGCGTTAGAGCATTTTTCTGAGTCTTTCAGAAAAATCTGACATCAGTGTATTCCCCCCATACACTGATTTAACTCATTTCGGGACCAACAAGTGGTATCAGAGCGGTGGTTCAAAAGATCACTGACTTTACTTACTAACAGTTTCTGAGGAGAAACTTTTGGTGGTCTACTGAATTGATCTCGTTTCTGAAAAACTGCATATCATGGAATCCGGTTCTAAACGCCTCAAGGGCAATCTTCCTGAATTCTCTATTGACAATTATGACTATTGGAAATTCAGGGTACTCGCACATCTCTACTCTATCCATGATCAGATGCCTCAGGTGATCGAGCATGGCCTGATCAGATTTATGAGGAATCTTCAGACGACCTGGCCTGTTGCTGGCAATGTCCCTGTTCCAGCCGCTGGAGATGAAGAAGTGGAGAGGTCCGCGCTTAATTCTGATCAGATTAATAAAATCGGACTGGATAATGTTACCAAGAACATTATACTCCACACCATTTCTTACGAGAATTCGGTCAGGTTCATGCATCTGAGGATAGCTAAGGAGATCTGGGATACCCTGAGGGAGATGAGTGAAGGATCAGAAAAGATCAAGGAGAACAAGAGAGATCTTGCTATCAAAAAGTTTGAGGCCTTCAAGATGCTAGAGGGAGAGTCCATCGATCAGATGGAAGCTCGGTTCATTAAGATGATGAACGAGCTAGCAACCCTTGGGAAGGAGTTTCCCAAGAGGGAGGTGTCTTCTAAAATCCTAAACTGTCTCCCTGAAAGATGGGACACAGGAGTAATTTTGTTGAAAAATACTCAGGACCTTACAAACATTACACACTCTCACCTATTCTCAGAGTTAAAGGCTCTGGAATTTGACCTCGTTAAGAGGAAAAAGATGGGTGTTGTCAGTGAGGAAGTTAGTGAGGAGAAGACATCTGAAAAGGAAAAGAGCGTGGCTCTTAAGGCTACTCCTGAGCCTGAGGCTGGATTCGGCTCCAAGTCTCTGAAGGACATGAACAAAGATGAGCTAGCCTTGGAGTATAGCCTGATGGCACGACGATTTGAGAAACTGAACTCTCGATTCGGGAGGTATAAGAAATTTTATACTGACACCCGTGATCACAGGTATTCCAGCCCCCGGAGAGAAGAAAGGAGAGGTTCAGATTCCAGGAGGGATCGCAATGAGCCTGAGCGACGCAGAGATGAAAAGAGGAGAGAGGATGAGCCCAGAAGATCCAGCTCCAAACCTGAAAGATCATCAGGGAGCAGGAGGGAATCATCTGATAAAAGGTACACTGACAAGAAGTTTGCTTCTGATGTAGATCAGTGTTACCACTGCAAAAAAAGACCGGACATTATCAGTATGATTGTCCGAAGCTCAGTGCTCGTGAGCGAGAAGATTGGAGAGCCAAAAGAGAGCTCAGGGCTTCAGACCGGAGAGCGTTGCTTGCTGAGGATTCCTCAGATTCAGATGGCCCTGGACGCCGGTCCCCTGAACTCTTTTCAGATGAGGAGTATGATGACCTCTGCCTGATGGCAGATGATGAGGTATGTTCTTCTGCCTCTTCTCCTGATCACGCACCTGAGTTTAGCTCAGATTCAGCGGGAGAACTCGACCTTCAGCTCGCTCTAGAGCAATTGATGGTTGAATTCTCAAGGCTGCAGGAGACTCATACTCACACAGTGGATGTGAACGCACAACTGAGTGAGAAGAACGATCGGTTAACTGAGTCTCTCAGAGTAAGAGATACTGAGGAAGCCCTCAGATTAATACATCTTCAGGAGGAGCTACTTCATGCTAGGAATAAGCATGATGAAGCTCCACTGGAGGTAGAAAGACTGAAGGGTGTAATCAGCTCGCTGATTGAGACTCGTGATACTGATTTGTTCCTTGCTCAGGAACAACTGATGATTGAGTGAACTGCTCTAAGAATGATGCTCAAAACTGAGTGGCAAGCTCGCCTTTCTGCTGAGCAATCTGCTTGGGATCTTGAGCTGATCTCAAAAGAGAAAGCTCATTCAGAATTGGTGCTTCAATACACCACTGAAATTGAGGCCCTGAAAGAAACCAATGGGCATCTTGAGGTCAAGCTGAAGAAGTTATACACGTTTACCCAAGTGGTTGATGAGTTGACAAATTTCTCTCAGCTGACTGATGGTGCTAAAGCTGGGTAAGGCTATGATGCCACAAAAGACCCAAAGGGCAAGAAGAAGAGAGGTGCTTCAGGGAGCAACTCTCAGAAAAAGTTTATCCCTGCCCTAACTGATGACAAGAGCTCAAGTGTTGCTCATCAGAATAAAAGCAAAGGGAAGGAGAAAATGCCTGCTGAACCTGTCAGGCAAAGGACTGAGAAACCAAGACAAAAACCTAAGGAAAAGGTCAAAGTTTCTCATCCTGAGTGTAGGAAGACAGACCAAGGGAACTCCAAGGTCCAGCCTAGGAATCCTCAAACTGGGAAGAACTTTGTTCCTAGCACTTCTCAGGCCCAGCCTAGAAATGTTCAGAACAGAAGGAACTCAGGACAAAGGAGACCTCAGGCAAGACCTAGGACTACTGAGGTTCAGACTCCTCAGACAGGGCACAGAGCCCATCAGGAGCGTCCCAATTCTCTAAGAAGAAGGACAAACCAGGTGGCTTCTGAAAGGCAACAGAGACCTGACTCCGGTAACACTCAGGCCAGACCTCATGTGCCAAGAGGTTAGGCCCGAGCTGCTCCTGCCCAGGACAGACTTCAGCCCAATGCACCCAGGCCAAGGAGGAACAGGAGGCCCACCCCCAGGAATCAATCCAGGGCTCCTGAGACTCAGGCTGACACCCATACACCCTCAACTTCCCAGGCACAAAGGAAGAAGAAAACTTTGTATGTTGATATTTCTGGGAGACAAGTCTACACTTCTGATGCTATCAGAATTGTCAGACAAATCTGGATCCCGAAGGGTATGGCTGACTCAGTAGGACCCAATACTAGATGGGTACCTGAGGCCTGATTCTTTTCAGGTCGCTGCGGGCTACAAGAAGAAGAAGGAGGATCTGTTGAAGGACTGGTACTTGGACTCAGGATGTTCCACGCACATGACCGGATTTCGTGATCTCCTTCAGGATTATGTAGCTAAAGAAGGCCCGCAGGTAACCTTTGGTGATAATTCTAAAGGTTTCACCAGAGGATTCGGAACCCTTGTTATTGGCTCTGTCCGTGTACTGAATGTATCATATGTTGAGGGACTGAGACATAACTTACTCTCGGTCAGTCAGTTTTGTGACCGAGGATATAGTGTAGAATTTACATCTAACATGTGTCTTGTGAAGGACAAATCTACACTACAGGTTCTGATTACAGGTATCAGGAGGGGCAATGTATATTTTGCTGATTTCAGTCCTCCTGAAACTTGTTTAGTTGCTAAGAGCTCCTCTGAGCTCAGTTGGCTTAGGCATAAACGCCTGAGTCACTTAAACTTCAAGATTATTAACAAAATTTTTAGACTCTCACTAGTAGATGGTCTACCCAATGAAGTTTTTAGCAAAGACCACGTGTGCGGAGCATGTCAGGAAGGCAAGCAAACCAAAGCTTCATTCAAAGTGAAAGAAGCCTTCTCAACTGACAGAGTGCTTCAGCTTCTGCACATGGATCTCTTTGGTCCAGTTACTCCTGTCAGCATAAATGGTAGGAAATATACCCTTGTTGTTGTTGATGATTATTCCAGGTATACATGGGTTATTTTCTTGCTGAACAAAAAGGAGACTCAAGTCAAGCTTCCAGAGTTACTCAAGCAATTGAGTACTGAACAGGGTCAGAGCATAGTCAGGATCCGATCAGATCGAGGAACTGAGTTTATAAACTCTATTATAACTGACTTCTGTACTAACCATGGTATAACTCATGAGACTTCTGCAGCTAGGACCCCTCAGCAGAATGGGGTAGCTGAAAGAAGGAATCGAACCTTGAAGGAAGCTGCCAGGACCATGTTGGCTGAATCAGGACTGCCCAAGAAGTACTGGGCTGAAGCAATCAACACTGCTTGCTATACTCAGAACCGATCTATGCTGAACAAACAACATGCTCAGACACCTTATGAAACTTGGAACAAGAGGAAACCTCGCATCTCCTATTTCCATATTTTTGGGTGTAAGTGTTTCATCCTGAACAATGGGAAAGACCAGCTGAAAGCCTTTGATAGCAAATCTGATGAGGGAGTTTTCTTAGGATACTCTTCAGTCAGTAAAGCTTTCAGGGTGTATAACTGTCGGACCCTTTGTGTGGAGGAAACACCTCATGTTGTGTTTGATGAGACTGCATCAGTGCAGAGGAAACAGGTTCAGAGTCCTGACACTGAGGGGATTACCAAAAGGGTAACTAGACTGAGTCTGAAGAATCCTGAATTCAAGATCAAACTTGTCAGTGCTCCCAAGGGATGGGTTGATGATGATGAAGATCAGGATGGACTTCAGGCTAACCCTCAGCAAGCCCATGCCTCAGAAAACGTTGAGTCTCAGACGGAGGGACAGACTCAACCTGAGGTACGTACTGTCGGTGATGATGCTTCTGCACCTGAGACAGCTACTGAGTCCAACACTGTAGGGGGAAACAATTTCTCTGATATTGGTCAACCCTCAGGAAATGACTCAGTATCCCCTGTTCTTGCTCGTTCCGCTTCTTTGCCTATTATTGTCGAGACTAATGTTTCAGGATCGGGCAATGGAACGTCAGTAGCTCCCAGTGCTCCAGTCAGCAGGAGGCGTTGGCTAGATGATCACTCATTGTCTGATATCATTGGTGATATCAATGAGGGGGTCAGGACGAGGTTGTCCTTTGGCGAAAGTGCTATGTTCTGTTGCTTCCTGAGTGATCAGGAACCCAAGAGCATAGAAGATGCTCTTGCTGATACCAACTGGATCCTAGCCATGCAGGATGAGCTCAATCAGTTTGAGCGGAATCAGGTTTGGGAGTTAGTTGAAAGACCTAGGCGTCAACATGTCATTGGCACCAAGTGGGTCTTTAAGAACAAGAGGGATGAAAAGAATGTTGTTGTCAGGAATAAAGCCAGATTAGTAGCAAAGGGTTACTCTCAGGCTGAAGGAATCGACTATGATGAGACCTTCGCACCGGTCGCAAGATTGGAAGCGATCAGGTTGTTTCTGGCATATGCAACATTCAAGAAATTCAAAGTGTATCAGATGGACGTAAAGAGTGCCTTTCTGAATGGTGTACTGAACGAGGAGGTTTATGTTGAACAACCTCCAGGGTTCGAAGTCGGTGACAAGGTATATCACCTGAAGAAAGCTCTTTATGGCCTGAAGCAAGCTCTGAGAGCTTGGTACGATACACTATCCCAGTTCCTGATAGACCACCGGTTCGTGAAAGGAACAGTGGATAGGACCCTCTTCCGGATCACCAAAGGGGAAGACATTCTCTTGGTTCAGATTTATGTGGATGACATAATATTTGGATCCCCTAATCTGAAGCTTTGTGAGAAATTCTCCAAACTGATGACTGGGAAATTTGAGATATCAATGATGGGAGAAATGAATTTCTTTCTGGGTCTCCAAGTCAGGCAAACTGACTCCGGAATTTTCATTAATCAGTCCAAGTATGCGAGGGACTTGATTCAGAAATTTGGAGTTCAGTCCAGCAAAGTCTCACGTATTCCCATGAACACAAATGAGAAGCTGGATCCTGACAAAGAATGAGTCTCAGTAAATCAGACTGAATATAGGGCATTGATAGGATCCTTATTGTATCTGACTGCTAGTCGTCCTGACATCACTTATGCAGTTGGAGTCTGTGCAAGGTATCAGTCTGATCCAAAGAAGAGTCATCTAGAGAGTGCCAAAAAGATTATGAAATACCTGAGAGGTACAGTCAACTTAGGACTTTGGTATCCCTCTGATGACAACCTAGAACTGACTGGCTATTCAGATGCTGATTATGGAGGCTGTAGACTTGATAGGAAATCAACTACAGGCACATGTCAGTTTCTAGGGAGTAAACTGATCTCTTGGTTTTCTAAGAAGCAAACTAGTGTTGCAACATCTACTACTGAGGCTGAGTATATGGCGGCAGACAGCTGTTGTTCTCAAATTCTTTGGCTGAAACAACAACTGAGAGACTACCAAATAGAGGCCACTGAAGTCCCAATTTATTGTGACAATAATAGTGCCATTGCCATATCCCAAAACCCAGTCTTACATACAAGGTGTAAGCATGTAGACATCAGGCATCACTTTATCAGAGATCATGTTGAGAAGAAGGACATCAGGATGGAGAGAGTCCCTACTGAAAAGCAGAGAGCTGACATCCTGACTAAGGCTTTGCCTGAAACCAGGTTTGTTGAGTTATCAGTAGAGTTAGGACTACTTGACCCAGGCTTAGGAGATTCTATCTGAATCTCTGATCAGAATGCACAAGGTCAGGGGGAATAACTCATATGGACTCAGGATGAAGGAATCTCAGAGAGAATATGAATGGTTGTAGGGGGAACATTCAGTATTAGAAGGATGATCAGTATAGACTGACTAAGATTCACGACACTGAACTCAGGGCTTGTCACCCTGATAGGGCAATAAGTGGTATCAGTCAGAATACATATCTGACTGACTGGTATGTTTCCTGATTTTTATCTAGTCATTTGATATTGCGTGCATTATCCTTTCACTGTTTGCTGTATTGTCAAATCAATTTAATTGTCAATTGATCCAAGCCATTCGTTTTAATATTCGGTTATTATTTAATTCAATTTATTTGAATTAAATACGGACATGCTCTAATGTGCATTTAATGCACTGTGGGCGGGAACAGTTTTCGATAAATTTTTGACCAATCACGTTTGAAAAACCGAAGAGTCAAATGCTTTTCACTTCACAATCTTAATCATTGAATCTCATAGGTCACTATTTTCTAAGCCGTCTGATTAAAACCGAATTTTTCTATAAATAAGAGAAGATTGTGTTGTTAAAACTTTTATGCACCCCAATATTTTCTTAACTTATTTTCTCTAAAAACCCGATTCTCTTCAATTCTTCCAAATTCTCCATGGCTTCACCTTCTGCAGATACCTTCTTTAGAAATCTTTTCCATTTAAGGAATGAAATACATTATGAGCCCTATGGGGATTTTTCTTCCAATAACCCAGATATTTTGCCTGTACAAAAACTATTCGATAATGCAGGTCTTCTGCAGTTCATTACTGCAAAGCCACAGAGGCTCCACCCACGACTTGTTGCTGCCTTCTACCTGAAGATGACGTAAAACAAGGACTCCCAGGAGTGGGAAACTTGTATTCCCTTGACCACCTGTGAAAAGGGAAAGGATGGTGAGGAGGAGATTATCAGGAGATGGGTCACTCTCAACATCCGGGAGAAGATTAAGGAGGTTTTTAATCTTCCCAATACAGGACGAAGCCCAGTGGATTATGGGTATGGGAATGAGAAGGACTTTCTCCAGTCCCTGTGCGATGGGGATGTCGTCCTGAAATCTGGCTTGAATAAATCAGTCTTGAGGACTGAAAACCATCACTTCTTCGACCTGACAAGTCAGGGAGTGATTGGGATTGCTGGAGGATTGGAGCAGATCTCCAGACCGAAGCTATACACGATGATGGCTATCTCTGACGCCTCTCTGCACAACTTTGACTGGGAGGGTTACTTCCTCCAAATGCTGGTGGCAGAGACCAGCAAGATCAAGTACTCGCCAGAGGGTCAGGTGACTTTTGAGGCCAAGATGCACTTAGGCACGAAAATTTCTATGCTCTTGGAGACCCTGGATCTCGGTGATGTGGATCAGGCCCAGTCACTCGAGATTCCAATGAAAATAAACCTGTTCAGAGCATATTCCGATGATGCTGGCACAAGGAGAAGGCCTCGGACTCAGAAGAAGAAGGCCCAGGGGAGCATGACTGAAAGAGTCAAGGCTCAGGCAGGCAAGTCTTCCGAGTCTGATACAGCAAAGCCAGCAGAGGAAAAATCTAAACCCTCAGCACCCAAGCAACAAAAACTGAAATTTCTCTATTCAGGGTCAGCTGAGCGAGAGAAGAAGCTTATGGAAGAGCGAGAGAAAAAACTTGTGGAAGAGCAAGCTGCTGAAGCTGTTAAGCATGCAACTCCGGAGAAGGAACCAGCTCAGGCGCAGGCTGTTCTTGAAATTGCTCCGATTACATCTGTTCCGGAGGTTGCATCCCCTGATCCCGACCAACTGATTCTTAACATTGCTGAAACTTATCAGAGTTTGGGTCAGGTAGAGCCTGCTCAGGAAGGAGGAGTTGAGCAAGAGGCTGCTGAATCAGTTCAGGCTGAAACACCATTGCCTTTGCCTGCGCCCGATGTGAATATTCTTTCAGATTTTGAGATAGTAGCAAGGGGAGAGGCAGCTGAGATGGTGGAGAGGAGATTTCCTGATCTCACTGAAGCTCAGAAGGAGGCAGTAGTGCAACTCCGCACTCTTGCCATGATCAGAAATGCTACATGGTCTGAGCTCAGCCAGCTAGGAGAGTCCAGAGGATGGGACTGCATTGCAGATTTAGAAGTCGCCCTCTTTGATCATTTTGATGTAAACTCTCTACATCATCTGATCAAGATGGTGGATTTTATCAGAACAGTCCGCAGAACGTATCCTGAGCCTGAGACTCAGAAAGCTGAAGAGAAGGGAGAGGAGAAGGAAGCTGAAATGGAGGTGGTGATGATTGCTGATGACGATCAGCAAGGTGGCACTGAGGAAGTCAGTGCACCGGCCGATGAAGCAATCCTGGGACCCGGGATTGCGGAGGCTTCAGGAGAGGGTCCACCAGGCATGGTCCGAGTTAGAGGAAAGTGGTTCACACCCGAATCAGTTTATCTTCAGAATTCCTCACGAGCTCTTGGCAATTTGCACAGGAGGGTCATCCTCGTTGAGCGAAAATCTAGTAGGGTTGGATCAAACTCTGAAGTACTGTACAAGAAAATTAATAGACTAGACCGTGACCTGAATGATATGGCCACTGATATGCATGCAGCGATTGATCTTCTTGGGGAAGCTCGGACTGGAATCAATGTAGAACTCACTGTCATTTCAGAGCAAGCCAAGGATGCTATTCAGAACTGCAATCAGATGGTTTCTAATGTGCAGACTCAGCAGGAGACTAAGCTTGCCAATTTTCTGGATCAACAACTGTCTGAAAAGGTTGATCAACTGGTTGATGAGAAGTTGGTCAAGCTAAAAGCTGAACTGAAGGAGGACCTGCTGAGGGAGTTGTCTACACAGGAGAAGGAGAAAATTGCATCTGCCCTAGACACAAGGATGGAAAACTTTGAAGGTCGACTGAAGGCTGCACACAATTCAGCCGTTGATCAGCTCAGTATCGGCCTGAGAGGAATGGCAGGGCAGATTGGGCAATTGCAGGTGAAGCAGACTGAGATGGAGAGTCAGTTCAATCTTTTGGCAGAGTCAGTGGATGAAGTTGTCAAACGTATTAACGACGATGATGCCAAAAAGGGGGAAGCAGGGAAGATGCAAATTACCACAACTGGCAAAGCTAAGAAGAAAGATTTCCCCCCTGAACTGAAAGCGACGGAAAGGAAGAGGACAAGGTCCGTCGCTGCTACCATCGAAGCTGCTGAAGGCTCAGATTCGAAGAAGTTGAGACCCTCTGAAGATCCGGCTCTTGAGCCGTTATATAAGGAGATGGAGGAACAAATGCCATCTGGGCTGACCACTCAGAAGAAATTGGTGATGGCTGAAGCTGAAAAGATAGCAAAAATGAAAGAAATTTCGCTGCTCAGTTAGATCCAGCGCCTAAAAGAGTCCAATGAGTATCTGACTTCTCAGGTCCAGAAGAAGAAATCTGTATCATCTGGATCTCGGATGAAGACTCAGAGGAAGATTGTGGTCAGACCAGATCAAAGTCATCCTCCATTGAAGTTTGTTGAAGACTTCATTCCGATTGAGATGCTGGAGGTATGGATTCCAATCCGGAATAGGTGGGCATACCTATTCTACGTGGTGGGGTTATGGGACGATCTGACTGAAGAAAAAGACGTCATACTCCATCACTGGATGGCACAGGAGCATCCTGATCTCTGGGCTGAAATCATCAGACATGCTGACACTGAAGGTGTAGAGATCGCTCCTCCGGAATTCATCAAGTACCCTCCTCCACTCTTTAGGAATTCTAAGCAGCTGGACCGGAAAGTAATTTCTGAAGAAGTCGTCAGAGTAGGATGAGCTGCCGGGGCCGTTGTTGATCGGAACAGGATGAAGCAGGTCCTGAACCGGGTACTGGAGATGTACGAGATTCCACTGACTGCTTGGAATAAGGATGAAGACTAGATCAGGAGCTAGTTGTTCAGAAATTTGTAATAGCTTCAGGATACTTGTAACTTTTTATCAATCAATGAAGTTATTTACTTTTCCTGAGTACAACTTCTTGTTGACTCCTGAATTTACTTTTCTGAATCCTTATCAAGAACTGTACTAACCCATTCCTTGTTTTCATCTTATAGACTAAGTACCTAGTTTGTCAGGTGGTACTGAGTTATTTTCACTGACTAAGTCAGTTGATTGTATAGATGAATAGGAATTTGCTTATGGGTTTTGGCATCATCAAAAAGGGGGAAATTGTTGGGACAATCTGAGTATTTTGATTAGATCCCAAAACCCCTGATGAATTCGCCTAAGTATAGTTGTTCAGGATAAAATAGTTCAGGATTGTTAGGTTAGAAATTCAGTACGGGAGGACCATACTGAAGACTGAAGAATATTGGAGTCGACCCAACTTACTGAAGTCTGAACTGTAATCTATCCTGAAGAAGTCAGTCAGCCTTACTGAAGACTGTCTGTTCTGAATCTGAAGATCGAAGCCTGATGATCCACCATGAAGACTATCCTGAAGTACCATTGGCTGATGTTTCTACTGAATACACTAAGCATATTCAGGACAGAACTCAGTCAGTGAAGAGTAAAGTGTCACCTATCAGGCTGTGCTGAATGCACTTAGGACATGACTTAGGATTAGATTCAGTTCACCTGAATCCTGTAAGCCCGAAGCAAAAAGGTTACACATATTGGGCTGAATAACCTATCAGGCTGTGCTGAATGCACATAGGACCTGAGTCAGGCCGTGGTTCAGATCACCTGAATCATGTAAGACCAAAGCAAAAGGTTATTCATGCTATGGGACAAGAGACAAAGAGAATGTCAGTAAGACTCCATTAAAGACACGTTCAGACTGAGTTATTAACAAGAGACTCAGAGCATTGAATGTACGAGGAAGGATAAATGTCTGAAGGTCAACTAGCCGTTATAGCGGAGAGCCAATGATCTTTCGACACGTATGCACGGAGTCTGCGCAGCATTTAATGCGGCATTTAATGCGTCTCAGAAAGTTGCAGATGATGTGACAACTTGCCAGTATAAGCATGGCGGGTAGGTCAAACAGTATTTCTAGCCTGCAACTACTCTAAAATAGGAAAGATTTGATTTGATCTTCTCCAACGGATCTATTTCAAATCTCGCCTATAAATATGGAGAACCTTGCACCCATTCAAGGTTAACGGGAAATTTCCAAGAGAAAGCTCTCAAGAATCCAAGCATTCAAAGCATACTATAAACAACACTCTGCAATTAAATTTCCCTAGTGTTGTAGTAGGATTCACTCTGTATTTGCTTAGATCGATAGCTCTATTATTTAGCATTATTTTGTATTGCTAGAGCTATCCTAGTTGGAAACCAGAATACCAAACCACTCAAGGTGTGAGATCGGTTGGTTAGAAGGACTGGGACTTGTAAAACGCCCAGGGGTCAGTTCCTAAGAGAGAAAGTTGGCTACTCGTGTCCCTTGGCACGTAAAACCCAAGTACCTATCCTCAGGATTGCGAGGATAGCTTCCTGTTAAATCAGGTCGTGGACGTAGGAGTTGGTTATCTCCGAACCACGTTAAAAAGTCCCCTGTGTGCTGATTTACTGTTCTGTTCAGGATCATAACTGTCATCATACTGAACATACTGCATTGTTTTTAACCTCAGGACTGAATCAATCATCCTGAATCTGAATACTGTGCACTCAGCCTTAACCACCAATTTACTAAGCAACTCAGAGAAAATGCTTTCAGAAACTAAAACGAGTAGAATCTAAGGGCTCACTTTCCGCACGTACTCTGGCTCACTGAGATAGTGGTCCAACTGACTCGCTTCCGAGCAGTCAGTAGGTTTGTTATCTCTACTGAGCTTCCGAGCACATTATTCACACTCAGTTTATCTGACTCGTTACTGAACCGTCCCTGCTGCCCCTGTGGATCTTCAGCATACTGAGTACTTCAGGGAATCCTGACTGAGAGCGTTAGAGCATTTTTCTGAGTCTTTCAGAAAAATCTGACATCAGTGTATTCCCCCCCATACACTGATTTAACTCGTTTCGGGACCAACAGCTGAACTCAAGGTTTGGCAAATACAAAAGATATTATCAGGACAGCAAGGAAAAGAAGTCCAGGTTCACTCCTAGAAACGAAAAGGTGCCTGAGAAGGAATACAAAAGAAACAACAAGAGTAAGGAATCCACCTCAAGATCTGAAACCAGAAGGAAAGATAAAAAGATGGTGAAGATGATGAGAAAAGATGCTTTCTGTGCAATAAGACAGGCCACTTTCAGTATGACTGCCCTCAGCTGAGACCCAAGGAAAGGAAGGAGAGGCAAGCCAAGAGGGACAGGAGACTGGAGAGAAGAGCAATGGTGGTAGAAGATGAGGAAGCTGGAAGCTTATCTGAGGAAATGTTCACTGACAGCAGTGATGATGATCTATGCCTCATGGCCCATGATGAATCTGAGGTACAATCCCATCCTTGTCAATTAATAGCACACTCACCTGAGCCTAGCTCAGAGTCAGCAGGAGACCTCAACCTTCAGTTCCCTTTAGAACAATTGATGGCTGACTTCTCCAGGCTGCAAGAGACATACCTCAATCTAGGGGAAGAAAACAGGATACTAGCAAATGAAAATAACAAGCTAGCTGAATTTGAAATAGAGGCAGACCTTGCTTCAGCATCCCAAACCATTGCCCTGACCAATGATGTAGAAACACTCAAAAGTCAGGTCAGTGCTAAGGATGAGCTGATCAGGGGACTAACCAGTGATCAGATCAGGCTAGTTAGTGAAAACAATGAGCTAGCCATCCAAGTAAAAACCCTCATCAGCAATGTAAACTTGCTGAAGGTATCTGAGGATCATCTGCTAAGGAAGCTGATATCTCTCAATAAACCCTCTCTTGCTATAGAGAAGATTCTGAGTTTACAAAACAGCTCAGACAACAGACATGGGATAGGATTCTTCCCATGCACATCCTCAGAAGGCCAACTCAGTACTGCACCCACAAGCAGTAATGAGAGAATGTTTGTAAGGTCCTCTGAGAATCCCAGAAGGACTCTTGATAAGGGCAAAAGGCCTGCTGAACCCACTGAAGAGGTGATAATGCCAAGTAGGTCCACTGAAAGGACTAGAACAGCTTATACACCTCTCAGAACTAAACCTAAGAAGAATCAATGTTCAAGAAACAAATGGGGTAATGTTCAGTACACCTATCCTCAACCTGGATCATTCCTCAGGAGACAATCCAGGCAAAGGACAAACTGGCCTGAATCCTCTGTCAGGGGAGTTGACAGAAGGATTCACTATAGGGAATCACCTTCATATATGCCCTATGAGAAAAGTCTTATCCCTCCTTATCAACAACACCTGAGGCCAGCTGCACCAAAGCCCTTCAGGAACAAGAGATTTAACAAGTCCCCTGTGCCACAAAGGACTGACACCTATAGACAGTCAACTCCCAGGGCAGTTAGAGAGTCCACTGTTTATGTAGATGTTTATGGGAGAAAAATCAGCCAGTCCAAAGCAATTAGGATTGTTAAGCAGATTTGGATCCCTAAAGGTACAGCTAACCAAATAGGACCCAACACAAGATGGGTACCTAAGAACTGATTTTTATGCAG
Source organism: Prunella vulgaris (assembly GCA_026898435.1). Classification (NCBI taxonomy): domain Eukaryota; kingdom Viridiplantae; phylum Streptophyta; class Magnoliopsida; order Lamiales; family Lamiaceae; genus Prunella; species Prunella vulgaris. The sequence goes on from JAPKLY010000672.1 coordinate 97,186, forward strand.
GTTGAGGACCCTCAAGATGACTGGTACTTGGATAGTGGTTGCTCAAGGCACATGACAGGCAACCAAAGTCTTCTGACTAATTACAAGGAAAGGAAGGGTCCTCAGGTTACATTTGGTGATAACTCAAAAGGAATCACAGAAGGTCATGGTACCCTGATAATAGGGACAGTCCAGATTGGAGATCATGTCCAAAAGAGACCTGTCTCATTGCCAAAAGCTCAAGTGACTTGAGTTGGCTATGGCACAAGAGACTCAATCATCTTAATTTCAAGACCCTCAACAAGATCTCAAGGCTAAGCCTGGTGGAAGGAATACCAAATGAGGAGTTCAACAAAGATCACATTTGCAAAGCATGCCAAGAAGGGAAGCAAATAAAAGCCTCATTCAAAAGCAAGATAACTCCCTCCACTGACAGGATACTTCAACTTCTACATATGGATCTATTTGGTCCTGTCACACCAACCAGCATCAATGGCAGCAAATACACACTGGTTGTGGTGATTGACTTCTCAAGAGTCACTTGGGTGATATTCATGTCTAGCAAGAAAGATACTCAACTCAGGCTACCTGAACTTCTCAAGAAAATCTCAAATGAAAAGGACCTATTAATCATCAAAATAAGGTCTGAGAAAGGTACTGAGTTTATAAATTCTATTATCACTGACTTTTGTAATAAGTCAGGTATATCCCATGAGACATCATCGGCTAGAACTCCTCAACAAAATGGGATAGCTAAAAGAAGAAACAGGACACTTAAGGAGGCTGCCAGAACCATGCTAGCTGATGCACAAATTCCCAAAAGGTGCTGGGCTGAAGCCATACACACAGCCTGTTATACTCAGAATAGATCCATGCTCCTTAAAACACAAGGCAAAACCCCCTATGAGCTATGGAATGGTAGGAAACCTCAGGTATCCTACTTTCATGTCTTTGGTTGTAAGTGTTTCATTCACAACAATGGGAAAAGACAATTGAAAATCTTTGATAGCAAAGTTGATGAAGGAATCTTCCTTGGATATTCTCAAATCAGTAGAGCTTTCAGGGTATATAACTTGAGAACCCTTGTTGTGGAAGAAACACCCCATGTTGTCTTTGATGAATCTACTCTTGAGTCCAGGAAAGATCAGGCCACTAAGGAAATCACTGAGAAACTGACTAACCTGATTCTGGACAAATCCACTTATAAGAAAGTGGATGCCTACATACCGACATGAGACAACCTTGGTTTAAAGGAGTCAGAGGACTGTTCTCAGAGGTCAAACCAGCCTGAGGAAAACTCCACTGATGAAAATGAGCTGAATGACCCAATCCCAACTCCTCAGGTAACTTCTGTCAATGAAGAAGCTGGCCAAGCTGAGATAGACACTGAGCATAACATTCAGGGGGAAGCCAGACTAAACTGTGCTGATAACTTAGAAACAACCCTGCATAATGACTCAGGACTCCTTCCCTCTGTCCTTTCTCCTGAATTACTTAGAATTACCCAATCTAGTGACTCAATCTCAAAAGGGGAGGTATCCACTGAGGATAACTCCACTGAGTGTGGACAATCCAAAAGAAACTAGTTGATTGATCATCTAATCAGTCAGATTCTAGGAGACCCTATTCTAGGAGTCAAGACTAGAAGTTTTCATGGAGAGAATGCTCTCTTTTGTTGCTTTCTTTCAGCACAAGAACCCAAGACTATTGAAGAAGCATTAAAAGATCAAAACTAGATCATTGCCATGGAAGAAGAGCTCAACCAGTTCACAAGGAATCAGGTGTGGGAGCTTGTCAAAATACCAAAGCATGCCAACATCATTGGAACCAAATGGGTTTCCAAGAACAAGAAGGATGAGAATGATGTAATAGGCATAAATAAAGCAAGATTGGTGGCCAAAGGATACTCCCAAGTTGAAGGATTTGATTATGATGAGACCTTTGCACCAGTAGCCAGACTAGAAGCTATCAGGCTATTTCTTGCCTATCCTGCCCACAAGAGATTCAAGGTCTACCAAATGGATGTCAAGAGTGCTTTCCTCAATGGGGTTCTAAATGAAGAAGTCTATGTGGAACAACCCCCTGACTTTGAGGAAGGCAACAAAGTCTACAAGCTCAGAAAAGCTCTATATGGCCTGAAACAAGCCCCAAGAGCCTGGTATGACACTTTGTCTCAGTTCCTCTTGGAGCATGGTTTCACAAAGGGAAGTGTTGACAGAACACTCTTCAGAATCACACATGGAGAAGACATCCTCTTGGTCCAAATATATGTGGATGACATCATATTTGGTTCACAAAATTAAGATCTCTGCACAAGTTTCTCACATCTTATGAAAGGAAAATTTGAGATGTCCATGATGGGAGAAATGAATTTTTCCTTGGACTGCAAGTCTGGCAGTCTCCTGAAGGAATTATTCATTAATCAGGCCAAGTACACAAGGGAGCTGATTCAGAAATTTGGTTGCAGCTCAAACAAAGTAGTCAGGGTACCTATGAATACAAACACCAAGCTTGAACCTGATGAAGAAGGAGAAGCTGTGGATCAGACTACTTATAGAGGAATCATTAGATCCCTTCTATATCTCACTGCAAGCAGGCCTGACATCACTTATGCAGTAGGGATCTGTGCAAGATATCAGGCTAATCTAAAGAAAAGTCACCTGGAAGCCACTAAGAAGATTCTGAGATATCTCAAGGGTACTGTCAATATGGGACTTTGGTACCCCTCCGATGATAACTTTGAATTAACAGGCTACTCTGATGCTGATTATGGAGGATGCAAAATTGACAGAAAGTCAACCACTGGGACTTGTCAATTTCTTGGAAATAAACTGATATCTTGGTTCTCAAAGAAGCAAAGCTCAGTAGCAACAAGCACCACTGAAGCTGAGTATATGGCTGCTGGAAGCTGCTGTACCCAAATATTATGGATAAGGCAACAACTTACTGATTACAACATTCAGGCCAATGAAGTACCAATCTTCTTTGATAACAATAGTGCTATTGCTATATCACAAAATCCTGTACTTCACACAAGATGCAAGCATGTGGATATCAGGCACCATTTCATCAGAGACCATGTGGAGAAGAAGGATGTGTGCCTTGTAAAGATCCACACTGACAAGCAAAGGGCAGATATACTCACAAAACCCTTGGCTGAAGCAAGATTCTATGAGTTATCAGTGGAGTTGGGTCTACTTGACCCTGAGTCAGGAAACTAATCAGGCTACCTGACTCAGAGTAAATTCTCAGGTCACTATTCAAGGGGAAATCATCAAGGAACATCAGTTGACCCACCTGACAGAGTCCACTGATGTAGCCTGAGCATCAGATGAGCTAACTACCCTGATACAAACTGGGCTGATCAAAAGTCCACTGAGTACTCCACTGAGACAATTTCTGACTAGCAGTTACTTTATTGGTAACCGTGCCTACGGCTCATTTAATGCGATAGTAAGTGTGCAGTAAAATCTCAGAAGATGATTTCGAACAACTATCTCTCATGAAAAGCCCCACTTTTAACCGCTATTTCTTTCAATCTCAACCATTGATCCTAATCCAAACCCCCTTTTCTTATTTGGTAATAATTACAAAGTACTTGGGAAGTTAAATTACTTTATCTTCCAAATTATTGCCTCACTGTCAACCGTAGATCAAAATCCTCATGTTTAATCCCCACCCTTGATTTACAGTATAAATAACCTCCATACTTAGCAGTTTTACACACGATTTCACTACTATCAACCCTTGCAATTCTTGCAATACTCATACTCTCAATCCTAAACTCATCTCTAAACACTTTCCCACTCTTCAAACCATGTCTCAAATATACATTGATTACAAAGAACTAGCCAACAGCAAAACTTTTGGTATGAACCAATAGTTTGCTTCAACCATCCTAAAGTCCTCTCTGACCCTAACCTATACCACATCAGAAGAGCTCTTGATCTTGTGAGGAATGTCGGGCTCTATAGATTTCTTTCAAAGGGGCCAGAGAAATGTTATGACAGGCAGGTACTGGAGTTCTTTATAGATATGGAGAAGAGCATCACCTCCATTAGATCTGCCATCATGATGGAGAAGAGTGAAAAGAAGCAGGACAAGAAGGGGAGAGAGGTCATAGAGGCAGTGATGAAGAGACACAAATTCACCTCGAGGCAGAAGGATTTGCATGACATCTTTGGGTTACCAAACGAGGGTTTGGACCCAGCAACCTACAAGCAGGGAGAGGAGGAGAAGTTTTTGGACACAATAACCAAGAAGAAGGAGATGTATGTTACCACCTTTCACAAGAAGCTGCTAAGACCATAATTTGAGGTTTTAGCAGAGATTGTTGGGAAATGCATACTGGCAAATCAGGGAAGCATTGAGCAAGTTAGCAAGATCAAACTCAGATTGATGGCAGCTATCATAGACACCACTGACAGGGTGAAGTTCAACTGACACAAATTCTTCATCTCCAGTCTTAGGGAGGAAAGAAGTAAACTGAAGGTTGTCAAAGGGAGAATGCTGATTGAGCACAAGTTGTGCTATGCCTCAAGTGTGTCTCTCATCATTGAGGCACTAAATCTGAAGTACAACTTCCCTAATACATGATCTTGGAACAAGGCCAAAATCTTGTTTAACTCTGAAAAGTTATTGGAGAAGATGAAAGCAGTGGCACCTACTGATGAGGCAAGAAAAGAGTAGACCAAAGTCCCTGAAGAATCTGGAGAGGAAAGTCCACCACTAAACCTGAAGAAAAGGGCTCTGAAGCCCAGTGAAAAGATAAAGTCACACAAGGAAGAAGAGTTGGAGAAGAAAAAGAGGAGGTTGGTAAAGAAAGCTTTCATTGAGAGCAGGGCAGTAAGCAGCAGCTCTGAGACTCCCTCTCAATCATCTGCTGAAAGATCTACTGAGGAAGAAGAAGAAGAAGGGATGAAGTCTCCCATTCACTTCTGGCCACCACTGCTCTCAAAGGAATTGAGGAAGCTGAAGAAAAGGAGGAAGAGACATCAGAAGAGTCTGATGAAGAAAGCTCTGAGGAAACAGAGGAAGAAAGAGGAGACCAAGATGCCTCAGAGGACTCTCAAAAGTCCACTGAGGAAGCCCAAATCACACACCCTGTACCCACAACTGAAACCCCCACTGAAGGCTCTCAAAATCCTGAAAGTGCATCCAAAATACACCCCACTGTCCCTCAGGCTAGTGAAGCTCTGCCTTCACTAGAAGTAGCTGATGAGGAGGAGGTCCAGTACACTTATCTTGACTCTCTGAAGGAGGAGGCTTGCTATGAACTGGAGCAATTATACCCTGCCTTGACCTCCCATCCCACCCTCAAGGAAATGTTTGAGAGGGTGAGGCTACTTGTGAAGCTCAAGGATGCCTACTTATATGAGCTTTTGGAAGCAGTAAAAGAAAAAGGTGAAGGGTTCTGGAGAAAAGAAGGAAAAGAGATACTTAAGTTTGCTTAAGTAAGGAAGGTCAGTGTACTGCTGCAGGAATGGGAATTTGGCAAGTTGGTTGCTAAGAAATTAAAGGAAGCAAGGTTGATAGAAGGGCCAAAGGAAAAGTCAACTGATGACAAGGAAAAATATGGAGAAGATCAAGGAACCAACCCTACTGAAGAAATCCAGGATGGTAAGGAGAAAGAAGTGAATCAGGCTAGTGAGGCTCAGGCTCTTCTGGATCAGGAGATGACTCAGGCTGGTGAGAGTCAGGGCACTGAAACTCAGGAGACTCAGAAATAGTTAGTGCCCTCCCCTGATGAAACACCAGTGGCTCGGATAGAAGGAGTGATTCAGGCCATTGTTCAAACCCTGTGGAGCCCAAGCCTGAAGGAAAGGAGTTGGCTAGCCTGACTGCCAAGATGGAGAATCTTGAGATCCTGATGGAGGAACAGTCTGTTGAGACTGCATTGCTGGATGAGCACTTGGAACAGGTACAAGGTTCCAACTTATCATTGATCACTAACCTCTCTAGCAATGTGGACAGATTGGAGATGAATCTTGGGAAAGAGATCAAGGAGTTAAAGGTAATTTTGGATCAAGAAAGGCAAGCCCATGCACAAACTCTGCTGGCAGTAAGACAAGAGAATGAAGATGAAAGAGAAAGAGTGATGCAGGCCACCATCACTGCAATGGCAGGTGGCCTGATGGAAAAGATGGATGGCTATATCAGACAAAGGGAAGCATCACTAAAAACAGAGATTGAAGTTCAAGTAAGACAGGAACTCTCAGTTCTCCCCACTCAGGAGGCCACCAACCTGATCATTGAAGAGAAGTTGCAGCCGTTCACAGACTTTGGAATCAATGCTGCCTATCATCTAAGGGCCCTGAATGAGGAAACAGAGGTCTGTCTTACTCAATTAAGAGTAGTGGAGCAAGACACAACCAAGCATTCAATAGCTCTTGCTGAACTCTCTAGGAGAGTTAGCAAGAAGGGGGAAGAAAGTCTAATCAAAGCACTAGGAGGCCTAAAAGTGGGAGAGAAGGTTGATCCTGAAAAAGCTGTGTCAGAAGTAAATCATGAAGTTGATACCCTTGTGAGAGAAAGGGAGCAAGCAACTGTTGGAGAGAAGAGGAAGGGCAAAGCTGATATTGGTAGAGAGACCAGACTCTCTAAGGCAAAAGATCAGATCCTAAGGGAAAAGAGGCAGAGAAATGAGCAGAGAAAGGGGAGTAGTTCTGAGGATCAGGGCACTAAAAGAAGAAGGTTAGTTGATCAGGGAGAAGAGGAAGTCAGGGACTTTCCAGTTGAAAATCCCAAGCCCATTGCATCCTTGGCACCTAGTCCACCCAAGAAGGTCCAGTCCACTGAAGACCTCTTCAGGCCACCATCACTCAGTGAAGGAAGGGAAGACTTTTGATCAATACAATCTAGAGAAGATGGAGGAGAAGCAGAGATTTATTGAGAGTGGTCAAATGATGAAACCCCCACCACCAAGAAAGGCAAGAAATTCATATTGGAGGATGAAGGCCAAGAGGAGCCTGGCTCAGGTCAGTGAGCTAATTGCCAAATTTCCACACATAGATCCTTGGGTTCCTAAAGAGTGCAATGACTCTTGGGAAGAAGCCAAGAGGGAGTTTGTATACTCCTTCTATGTGACAGATGAGTATGAGGGGGTGGAAGCTGATGAAGTCTTCCATTAGAAAATGGTGAAAAACTGGCCTGCCTTGTATCCCAAGATTCTGAACTCTTGGGAGGAGCACAGTAGAGGTGATCCTTTCAAGGCCCCTGGTCCAATCCTTTTCATGCCTCCTATTGATGCCAGTGGATAACTCAGAATGCAAGACATCCTGAATGAGTGGCTGCTGGTCTGTGATCAACTGAGCTTGAGGGGACACAACAAGGAGGTAATGGAGAGAAAGATGGAGCTGAAGAAAAGGGTGTTTGCCCAGTATGGACTGGAGCCAGAGTTTTGGAAGCCTGTGAAGACAAGTGCACTGATGGAAGGAGCAGATGGAAGATTTTATGTCTTGTTAACTTTGGTCAGGGTAGTATTCTTGATTATAGTTTGATCAACGTAAACTGTAATCAGTTTCTTATTAATGAAATTACTATCCTTTGAGCCCAAGATAATATCTCATTATCTGCTAGGCCTATGCACTTCCTATGAATTGCTTAACTAACCTGCAGGTACTCACTCAGGGGGAACTTCTGAAATTCTTAAATTTTTGCTAAGTAAAAGTCCTCTGATAAAATGATAAGTCAGGATAAGTCTTTGTTCTTATCAAAAGGGGGAAATTGTCGGGAAATGACTTGTGAAATATTTTGATAAACCCCAAAGACTCCCCTGATGTAATGGTGTGTCTTTAAGACTTAGAAATAATAGTCCAAAGTGTTAGGAGGCTATGATAAAAACTTAGAATATAAGTTTATTTGTAACAGGCTACTTGTGCAAAAACTAGTCTGATGTTTTAAAGACTAGCCTGATGGCTCATAGACTAGCCTGATGAAGGATTAGTAGATACACCCACTGACTGAAGAATGCACCTCAGAAGACTAAGTCCAAGCAGCCTGAAGGACTCTCCTGCAGACAAGTACCCTGATGCATTAAATGCCTTCTGCATTTAATAAGAAAGCAGCCAACACATAAATGAAGTATTTAAAGCAGCAAAGTGAATGTTCCAAGTCACCTGATAAAAAGACAGAGGACTTAAATGCAACCGTTAGACTGGACTGAGGAACAATTAAGACAGGCCAATGAGAAGCTGCCACCTATGTACGGATCTGACACAGAAACTGACCTGTCAGTACCAAGTTCAGAAGCAACCAGCAACCTAGGATGGCACAGTTTTCATAAGCGGCTGCATTAACTCCAAGCAGGCATTTAATGAGCTATCAACCATTAATGCTTGAGAGTTGTCCATCCAAAATCTGAAGAAGATCTTTGGAACGTTGGATTGCTATATTTGCACAGTTTTGACCACCCAGAATTTGAGGAAAAAGTTGAAGAACGTTGGTACACCAAAATAGCTTAAATTTGAAGTTATCTCTCCAACGGATAGTTTTTCAAATTTAAGTCTATAAATACAAGAGTTGAAGAAGAAGTCAAATACGGGAAACAAGGAAGCTCTACTGAAAGACTGAGAAGTTCAAGCACTCGAAAATCACACTAGTTTCCCAAGTGCTTACATTGACTAGATTTCAATCTTGTATTTGGGCTTACATTGTAATATCTCAGAAGCCTACTGAGATAACCCTATCTAGATATTGATCTTCATTGTAAAGGGTTATCTCAACCTTAGTTGGAAAAAACTCAAATCCTTAAACCAAGGAAGGTTAAAGGTTGTGAGTAGAAGAAAGTAAGCTGAGGAGTGTCCCAGTCTGAAATCTGAGAGGACTAGGACTCATTGAAAATCCTAGAGATCAAGAGGGGTTATTCTTGATCTGTGCACCTTGGCACTCTAAAACAAGGAATTCCTGTGGTTAAGGAATTATCCTGTTAAATCAGGAAAAGTGGATGTAGGAGAGTTTAGCTCCGAACCACTATAAATCCCTGTGTCTCCTGTTCCTTTGTGTGAGTTAATTACTTCAAGTGTTTTCTCAAAATAATCCGCTGCACAACTCAAACTTATCAAAACCTCAGGCTAATTTGTCAGGCGACCTTCAAGTCCACTGACATTTTATAAGTGGCCCATGTTCTTAAGATAAGTCCACTGTAAACTGCTTTGCAAAAACTATACTAACAGGTGTATTCCCCCCCCCATACACATGTCTTTATATATTTGGGACCAACAAAAATCATCAATGAAATTGGGCTTCATCAATTAATTTAAATCACTACAACTTGTCCAGTCAACAAACCACTGGAACAAGTTTCTTTCCTCAGCTGTCAACTTCTCAAGCTCTTCTCTCACTAGCTTCCAGTCTTCAAATTTTTACCATTCTTCTTCAAATTCTTCAACCCTCACAACTGGAATAACATGGAGTTGTTCAGTTTCCGGTTCAAAAGCTTGTTTAGTTGTTTCTACAATCTGTTCTTCATCAGCTTGTTCTTCAGACTGCACAATTGGCAAGTCTACAGCTGTAGACTTGTCAGTTTCAACATCTGTGACTTTTCTAGAATGAAGTTTCTTCTGCCTTTTCTCTCTATCAACTTCATCCTCTGAGTCAGTAGGTTCATCTACTAAGATTCTTCTTCTTACATCTTTCTTCTTCTTCTTTTTCTCAGTTTCCTTTGGTGATCTTATGATAGTGAGAACTTTCCTTTCAGCTTTCTTCTTTCTCCTCTTAGATTCAGGGGCCAGCTCCTCTCTTGAAATTTGCCCTTCCAATAATCCTATGAGTTCTAATGGGCTGACCCTTATGCTCTTTAAACAATGTAAAGCCTACTTCCTTCAGGATATAATTTAAGAACAAACCAAATCCTTTGTTCTTACCAACCTTAACAACATCATTACCAATATTTTTCAATAAAAGCTCTCCAATATAAACTTTTATCTCCTTAACAAATGCTATCATCAAATCCCACATTAATATAGTACCAGTATCATGTGCACCAGTCCTACATAATAAGCATTTATCAATGGATTCATAAAGATAAACGTACTCAACTGCTAAGTCAGTCTTCTTGAACGTTCTCTTCCAGTTCTTTGGAAACGGCTTATTTGCAGTGAATCTTTTCCAGTATTTTTCATCTTCATCAGCAAAGTTGAGGTTGTCATGAGCATCTCCTCCATACCTCAAGTGTAAAGCTCTGCAAATATCTTTAGCAGTAATCTTCACATTCTTTTCTTGCAGTTTCACAGATAGTGTCTTCCTCTCTACATTTGCTTCAGCATTTTGGTAGAACTCATGGTCAATTTTATCATCGTAAACTTCTGGGTTGTGAGTTAGGCAGTAGTGAACGCCTTGATTAACAATGTGCTTGACCACGTCCTCCATAGCATCAGTGGGATGCTTTTTCAATATCTCATCAAAGTCGAACAAGGCACCGAAGATAACCTTCAGTGCCATGATCTTGGGTTTCTTTTTAGTAGGGGATAGGGAGTGTTTAAGGTTTGGGGATTCGAAATGTTAAAGTAGGATATCAATGGATGAGAGGTCCTTTAAATACCTTTCCTTAAATAGCCATTAAGAACTGGGGTATAACGGTCTTTGACCTAAAATTTATGAGTTTTAAAATTCTGAGCCAAAACTTATAATTAAGTTTGTCCAAAATCTAACTCACATAAAATTTAATTCTATTTAAAATGTTACACGTGCTCAAACAATTTATTAATTAAAATGCATGAATAAATCCAAAATTCTTGTAACTTAGTACAAAAGTTTCTGAATTATGTAGTGTTCCATTTAATTATCAGAATTGTACAAAGTACTGTAAATTCCCTAAGTTTGCAGTTGACAATCTTCGAATTTGAAAGTATACAGTTGGTAAGGAATTTTGCAGTTTTGAGCTAAGTCTACAGCTGTAGAATTTAACTCTACAGTTGAATGACTTTGCAGCTTTAATTTTCCTTTCTACTGAGTTTTTAATTTTCTGGGTTTGTCTTAGCAATTTAGTGAATTTCACAAAGTCTTCTTACAAATCTAACATTCCCAAATTACCACTCAAGATTGAGAATCTTGATTCACATAAAGGTTTAGTGAAAATATCAGCAAGATTCAAATCAGTATGAATCTTTGTCAATTTCACATCCTTTCTTTCAACATGATCTCTTATGAAATGATGCCTTACATCTATGTGTTTTGATCTAGAGTGTAAAATTGGATTCTGTGTAATAACAATAGCACTTGTATTGTCACAGAATATAGTTGTTTCTCTTGCATCAATCCCATAGTCTTGTAATTGATATTGCATCCATAAGATTTGTGCACAACAACCTCCAGCAGCAATGTATTCTGCCTCAGCTGTAGAAAGAGCAATTGAATTTTACTTTTTACTGTGCCATGCCACCAACCTTTCACCTAGGAATTGACAAATCCCACTAGTACTCTTCCTATTAATCTTGCAGCCTGCAAAATCTGAGTCAGTGTACCCAATGAGTTCAGTTCCTCCTTCTTTAGGATACCATAATCCTAGATTTTGTGTGGATTTGACATACTTGATGATTTTCTTCACAGCATTCAAGTGTGATTCCTTAGGATTTACTTGGAATCTAGCACATACACCTACTGCAAACATGATATCAGGTCTGCTAGCTGTAAGGTATAGCAATGATCCAATTAGTCTCCTATATTTGGTTATATCAACACTTTTGCCATTATCATCTTTGTCAAGATTCACAGAAGGTGTCATAGGTATATTGGTAGGCCTAGAGCTATCCATTCCAAATCTCTTTATAAGCTCTTGAGTATATTTTGCTTGATTGATGAAAATTCCATCTCTCATTTGCTTAACTTGTAATCCCAAAAAGAAATTCAGATTTCCCATCTTGCTCATTTCAAATTTCTCAGCATGAGCTTAGAGAATTTTCTGCATAAATCTTCATTGGTTGAGCCAAAGATTATGTCATCAACATAGATTTGGACAAGCAAAATATCATTCCCATGTTGTAATCTGAATAAGGTTTTATCAACCATTCCCTTTTTGAATCCATTTTTGATCAAATGATCACAAAGAGTATCATACCATGCTCTTGGTGCTTGTTTAAGTCCATAAAGGGCTTTTCTAAGCTTATAAACCTTGTCTTCAGCTGTAGATTCCTCAAATCCTGGTGGTTGTTCAACATACACTTCTTCTGGTAGTAAACCATTAAGAAATGCACTTTTTACATCCATTTGATAGACTGCAAAGTTCATATGTGCAGCATAGGATAGAAAAATTCTTATAGCTTCTAATCTTGCAACTGGGGCAAATGATTCATCAAAATATATGCCTTTAGAGTGACAATAACCTTGAGCTACTAACCTTGCCTTATTTCTGGTTACAATTCCATCTTCATCAAGTTTATTCTTGAATATCCACCTAATTCCAATCACTTTATGATTCCTAGGTCTTGGAACAAGTTCCCATACTTGATTTCACTCAAAACCATTCAATTCTTCTTGCATTGCAATAATCCAATTGATATCTTGCAGTGCTTCATGAATATCAGTAGGTTCTGAAGATGAAAGAAATGTAGCAAACATTGCCTCATGGATTTGTCTTCTGGTTCTTACAGCATCTGATGAGTTTCCAATTACATGCTCAGGGGGGTGATCTTTTAACAAAATCAAATCTGACATAGATTCTAATCCTTGGTCATTGTTCTCTACAGCTGTAGATTCACCTACTGCAGACTCATCAAGTCCTTTTGTTGGTGTCTCTACTTCTGTTTGAACATTATCATGGACTAGGTTTTCTACATTCTCTAAAAGTGGTAACTCAACAATTATAGTGCAAAAGCCTTTCTTGGTCAAATCTACAAGAGTTTTAATCTCAACATAGTATTGTTGACTTGTAATTGTAGAGTTGTCCTCCTTAGAGTCTTCAATAAAATCTTCGGGGGAGTTGTGTTGTTCATAAAAAACAACATGATGTGACTCTTCCACGATCATCAATCTCTTGTTATACACTCTAAATGCTTTGCTAACATTAGAATAACCTAGAAAGATACCTTCATCTGACTTTGAGTCAAAAGTCTTAAGATATTCTTTTCCATTATTCAGTATGAAACATTTGCATCCAAAAATGTGTAGATAAGAGATATTGGGAGTCCTTCCTTTCCATAACTCATATGGAGTCTTCTTATGATCCTTAACAATTAAGCATCTATTCTGAGTATAGCATGCAGTGCTTGTTGCTTCTACCCAAAATTTCTTAGGCAACTTTGATTCAACAATCATTGTTCTTGCAGCTTCCTTGAGTGTTCTATTCTTTCTTTCAGCAACTCCATTTTTCTGTGGGGTTCTAGCTGTAGAGTATTCATGAACAATACCATAAAGTGAACAATACTCTTCAATAACTTGATTTGTGAATTATGTTCCTCTATCTGATCTGATCTTCACAATCTTCAAATTCTTTTCATTCTGAATCCTTCTTAACAGTTCTGGCAACCGGTGTAGAGTTTCACTGTTCTTTCTTAGAAACACAGTCCAAGAAAATCTTGAGTAATCATCTACAACAACCAAAGTATACTTCTTCCCACTTATACTTACTGGTTCTATGGGTCCAAAGAGATCCATATGCAGTAATTCAAGGGTTCTTGAAGTGCTAAGATGTGTCTTACTTTTGAAAGTCTTCTTGATTTGTTTCCCTTTGACACAAGCATCACATAAGTGTTCCTTCCTGAACTTAGTGTTTGGCAAACCTCTTACAAGTTTGTTATTCACAAGTTCATTCATGGTTTTAAAGTTTATGTGATTCCTTCTTTTGTGCCATAGCCAGCTAACTTCATTGGAACTATTAGCTAGAAAGCAGGTAGTTTCAACTGCAGAGTTCCACTCTACAATGTAAACATTCCCTTTTCTAGTTCCTGTCAGTTCAGTTGTTTGGGATTCAACATCTTTGACTATGCAAGTGTCTTGTGTAAAGTCTACAGTGTAGCCTTTGTCACAAAATTGACACACACTTAGCAAGTTATGTTTTAAACCATCTACCAAATACACATCATTGATCTGAACATTTCCTTTGAGTAGACATCCTGATCCTTTAGCTGTTCCACTGGCATTATCTCCAAAAACAACTTTAGGACCTTTATGATCTTTCACATTTTGTAGTAAATTTCTGTCTCCAGTCATATGTCTTGCACAACCACTGTCTATGTACCAGATTTCTCTTTTGGTGGTTGTAACATGTCCCTGCAAAATAAAGTGAGTTATTTAGGAATCCAATCCTTTGGATTTCCTCCAGTGTTACTCTTTGCAATTCAAGCCTTTTTGGGAGCTGTAGAGTTATTAATTCTACAGTTCTTGCTTGATCCTCCTCTTTGAGTGCTTGAAGAGGGAGACATATCTGACATATTTCCATTCCAGAATCTATCAAAGTTAAGTCTTCTTTCCATATCCATTCTATGATAGACTTCTTCTTCTGACTGTAGGTTTGATTCTGCAGTTTGTTTCTAAGTTATGTTCTGAAACATATTTGAGACATCTTCTTCAGAATCATCCATGATCTCCTTGATCTTTTGTTGTCTTCTTAGTGACAATTCTTTGAATGAATTCAAGAATTTCAAATCTTCTGACTGTAGAGTTGAGTCTACAGTTTCTTCAGGGGTTGTTTCTTTGTTGAACTTTCTCTCAGGCCTTGGAATTGACTTTTGTAGATATTTCATCCATACACAAGGATTATATCCTATTCTAGTCAAATCCTTTGAATGCCTTTGCTCAGATAACATCTTCTTCAATTGTTTGGATGATTTTCAAAAGCAATCTAGCTTCTTTTGATAATAAGCATTATGTTCCTCAAGTTCAGCTATCATCAGTTCTTGACTTCTAATTGTTTCCTTCAATTCAGCACAATCTGCAGCTCTACAACTTGCTTCATTGAAAAGTTCTTCATTATCTTTTTTCAAGTAACTGTAACCTTCCTTCAGTTCTTGTAGAATCTACAGTTGTTTCTCAGCATCTTCCACTCCAGCTAACAAGGCTGTCATGTGCTTTCTTCTAATATGACTATCTCTTCTAAGATCTTCATTTTCCTCTTGGAGTCTTTGGATTGCACTTAGCATGTCACTGGAAGAATCCTTATCTGTAATATAACTTGATGATGATGAGCATACCTCTTCATCTTTAGCCATAAGACAGATCAGGGCTTCTTCATCTGAGTCTGTTGAGTCAGAGTCTTCTAAATCTGCAGTTGACTTTTGAGAAGAAGAGGGACAGTCTTCCTGGTTTTTATCAAACTCAGAAAGCAGTGCTCTAATTCTCTCCTTGTCAAACTTTTTCTTTTTATCTCTCCTGAGTCTCTTTTCTTCATTAGTGTACTTCTCAGCTTTGGGATAAGGACAATCCTTGATGTAATGTCCTGGTTTTCTGCAGTTATAGCATAAGTAAGTTGAGTTAGGTGTTGTAGATTTCACCTTACTATCTTCCTTTGGTGTGAACAGCTTCTTCTTGGTCCATTTACCAAATTTCTTGAGCTGCTTTATGAAAAGAGCCAAGTCTTCATCATCAGAACTTGTAGCTGTAGGGTTGTCAGCTACTAGAGCTGTAACCTTACTGCTGCTAGGTTCTTTTCTTCTGCTTATGTCAAATTCATAAGCTTTGAGGTATGAAAAGAGTTCAAAGGTGGATATCTTAGATAAATCCTTTGATTCTCTCATAGCAATGACCTTCATGTCTCATTCAGAAGGTAAGCCTCTGAGAACTTTCATGTTCATTCCTCTTTGTGAGTACTCTTTACCAAGTGAGTCTAGCTCATTGAGGATCTCAATGAATCTTGATTCAAACTTTTCAAGAGTTTCACCAGATTTCATCTTGAAGTTCTCAAACTTTTGAACTGCTATCATGAGTTTGTTTTCCTTGATTTGTTCAGTTCCTTCACAAATCATTTCCAACTTTTCCCATATATCTTTTTTATCTTTTTATTCCTCAAAAGTATTATGAAAAAATAAATATTAAATTGAACATATTTTAAAAAAAAAATTCAAATAAGTTAAATATTCTCACATAATAAAATATTACCCATATGTTTATAACATTGTAATGCAAATATCTAATTATTCAAATTCAATATATTGAGTCTACAATATTGCATCAACTTAATACTTGTCTACCCACCATCGATAATGGATCTCAACATGTTAATCAGTTGTGCCCTGTGTGTCCAAACCTACTGCATTTTTTTATTTTAAAAAGTTCTAAACTACTCACACTAATGAACAACTAAATAATTTACATTAATAAATAATTATAATAATTAAATAACATACACTAATTGTCACGCCCTAAATTTCTATACATTTCAACTCAGCTGAAGTCTTACTTTTAAATAAATAATTTAAAGAAAAACATCTTTTAGAACGTGAAACCTCATGCTTGTAATAAAATTTCTTTTCTTTTAAGACCTTTTGAACTAAAATCAGAGTGATATATTTAAATACATAAATCATACATTCAATTTAAATTATTCATTCAATACATCCATGGAAAACCATAAAACACCATCTCAAACATAACCTATATAATTCAATATAATTCACATAAGAAATAAACTCTTTCAACATATAAGACATCATTTAAATCAAGCAATAATACATGAAAAATTCGTAGAACAACAGATGGTATTGATCCTTTGAAAAACGGTCCAGGGTGTATTCATCAAAACAAGTTGTGTATGAAAACAGCCCACTAACTAATACCAAATCCATTTTCTTTAATACTATCATCTTGCCAAACCATTTAAGACCTCTAAATACTCAATTAAATCATACTAAACATAATATAAAAAGTTTCCTCGAAAATCCCTTTTTAAAACGCATGAAAAGCTCGTAAAATAAAGTTTAAGGACTAAATTAGAGCTGTAACTTGAAAACGATTATGCTCCAGGTTTTATGACCAAAATAACATAATTTTTAATGGCTAATAAACTGCCAAATTTTCTAAAATAGGCTGGGCATGCAATTGGTATTTTTAAACCAAGAATTTTGAGGACTAGAATCACATAAAGGACTAAAATCAATTCCTCGACTTCTACTTGGTGAAAACTCACGAAAATTGGTCAACATGCATAACACATCATGGCAATAATTTTGGTAAAATTTCATAATTTTTGGTCGTATAAAACGTGACTTATCGACCATGCAAATCTAAGGACAATAACTAATTCTTTAGGACAAATAATCACATAAATTCAATACCTATCCATGCACAATAAAAACGTCCAACAGTTGCCACCTTAATAAAATAATTCCATCAACTTAACTCCTAAAATTCATGCAAATTAACACATAATCATAAAAATAAAATACTTCATAAAATCCATAATAAAGTCCCATAATTCATCAAAGCATAGCAAATCCTAATTCAATCATCTACGTGTCCATGCACTCATCGAAATAAAACATGCAAACGTCCCAACATGTGGAAATCATGAAAGTGCCGAAAATCATAATAAAATACTTGAAAATAAATCCTACTTGGTTTAATATAAAAGTTCATCCATTAACTTCTTCTTTCTCGCATCACATCCACCCTCCTCCGCATCGCCAATCTCGTAGTCTTTACTCTTGAAAATCTGAAAACATTATTCGGTGCAGGGGTGAGTAATTATAAAATAATCACTCCGTGGGGATAGTTAGTTCGAAGTCTAAATATAAAGGACATAATAACATGTAAACATACCCTTCTTTCTTAACATTTGATACGATTCTCGTATCCATACTTTTTGTACTATCTGAGTACTATATGCATTATCTGAATGCCTTTAACATAGATTGATGATATAGCTGATCATCCTTAACATATTAGCACATAAACACATAATTGCATCAAACTAAACATTTAAAAATCGAAATAGAAGGTTACCACTTTTCACCGTTTAAACCCCCACCTTTTCTTGTCTTGAAAATTAGAGATGTGTGTACGTTGGCTTGCTAATTCCTTGTGCTCGAAATCCTACTTCTTCTCGTCTAAGTGTAGCTGCCGAAACTCTCTCTCTCTCTAGCCTAAGTTGCTGCCCAAAAATCTGGTCCTATAACTTCATGAAAGTGTCAATTTTTGGGTGGCTATAGGGGCTGACGAAATTTGAGGTGTTTTAGGGTTATGAAGTCTTGATCATCACATATATATAGAAATGGAAAAAGTGTGTATGGTTGTCCTACATGGGCTGGCCGATTTTAGAGGAAAAGGTAAGAAAATTGGCCCAATATCTTGATGTATCTCTTATTCCAAACTTGGCAACTTATTTCAAAAATAATAAATCCTTACCAACTCTTATTCTCTTGATACTTAATCTCCAAGTAAGTATTTTCTTTCATAAAGAAAATATGACTTCTTTCCATAAATAAAGGTACTAAACGTCCAAGTCTTAATACCTGAATAATTTTCAAAAATTCCTTATTGTTTTAAGACTCAATATTTTCGAAAATAATACTAATATTATTCCAAGTATTTTCTTAATCCTATTCTTGGTCAAAACCTCATAAAGTCAAATCCCTAAAATTAATTCCTCAATTACTAACATACCCTTAATGAATTAATACTTAAGGAAATAATATTCTTAGAGGACTAATATTATAACCTTAACAATAATACTTCTCTTCCTTTCTTCTAATAAAATTTGAAACTTATTACTAAGCTAGGAGTCCAATTAATACTAATTGAGACAACTAATACTAAGCAAACAATTAAGAAATACTAAAGCATAACAACTTAAAGGACTAAACCTTGCACATACACAAAACTCACGCCCAAAACAATAAATAAAAGACTTAAAAAGTTGCTGCCTATTTGGGGTGTTACACTAATTAATAAGAATAACTAAACAACTAAATAATTTAAACAACTGAACAACTAAGTAAATAACTTATACAATTGAACAACTAAATAAAATTATTTATCTGAACAATTAAAATAATTAAATAATGTAAACAACTGAACCAACTATGTAAATTTAATAATTTAAACAAAGTAAACAATTGAACAACTTAAATAACTGAATAATTTAAATAACTGAATAATTTATAAAAGTGAACAACTAAACAACTAAATAATTTAAACAATTGAACAATTATGTAGATTTAAAAACATAAACAACTGGACAACCGAACAATTTGAACAAGTGAACAACTAAATAAATATATAAAATAATATTATTTTATATTGTTTATTTAAAAGAAGTCTATTCTTGCATGTTTTGAATAAGTAAGACAATTTTTGAAAAGTTAGGGTTTGACTAGGCTATTTTTAAATTAACCCCTTCACGCATGGGGGAGCTCCACTTCCCCACTTCTCACACACTACACACAGTAGATTAAGGTTTAAT
Source organism: Prunella vulgaris (assembly GCA_026898435.1). Taxonomy (NCBI): domain Eukaryota; kingdom Viridiplantae; phylum Streptophyta; class Magnoliopsida; order Lamiales; family Lamiaceae; genus Prunella; species Prunella vulgaris. The sequence continues at coordinate 116,495 of JAPKLY010000672.1, forward strand.
TTTCTGCAATTTTTAGTAATAGTTTAGTGAGTTATTTTCATTTCTTAACAAGGATCAAGTGTTGGAACTCCATTAGGTGATATTTTTCCTTTATATTTCATTTTCTTTAGTGTTTATGGATTATTGCTATTTTAGTATCATGAGCTTATTTGATTTTATTATGGGCTAAGTTTATTGTGCTTTGGGGGATGGATATTGAGTGAGAAATAATAATTCTGTTACGTTTATTGTTTTAAATTTTGTTTTGTGGATTAATTTGGGCTTTTAATGATTGTTCTTATTTGACTATGCATTTTTTTTATAAGTACATATTTGATTATGCATTTTACTAAAGTTAGCAACAAACGAGAACTGCGTTTTCCTAATTAAATGTGTGATTTAGTGGAATGAGCAATTAAATTATTTTTCGTTGGATTTCTTGAGCATTAGTGGATTGTTCTTCTATAATTAAGCATTTTAACTGAGTAGGCAACAAGTGAGAGTTATGTTTGCTCTATTAGGTGTATCGTTGTGTTGAATGAACTATTGAATTGCTATTATTAGGACGTCTATCACACTGAGAGGTGATAGGTCGTCGAGAACACTCACGAATAGGCACTAGATTGAGTTGACAACAACTGAGAGCTGCCTTTACTAAATTTAGTGAGAGATTTTCTCTAGTTTGATTGTTTAATGAATCGAGATTAGGCATAGATGCAATAGGTCACCGAGACTCATTTGATTGACATTACCCTAAGCACACATCACTTCATCCTATTTAGTTGAATTAGGTAGTTTAGTTGCTTGGATTTTATTTTTTGCTTAGCCTAAAACCCAAAAATATTTACCGCTTGCATAGTTTAGTAGCACTCCATTTTGTTGTCTCCTTACATTAGATTGCCTCCCTAGGGTTTGATATAATTTTATAACTTGGTCAACTTCATACTACGAAGATCCTATACACTTGTAGGTTGAGTGAATTTGTGTGAAAACAAATTTGTGCATCAAGTTTTTGGCGTCGTTGCCGGTGAGGTGACGTTGTGTTTAAGTGAGACTTAGAATTTGTAGAGTGCTACTATTAGTTGCCTTTTTATTTGCTTTCTTTTAATTTGTTTGATCTTGTGGAAGTTGATACTTCTCTTTTGTAGGAGTGAATTCAAGTGATGAAAATGGATGGATATAACCATTATTGGTGGAATCAAAGCTACAATCATATATGGTCTATCCTCCACAAGAGCACTCGTATCCTCCTCAACACCAATGCCCTCCACAACACAATCTATACCCTCTTCCACAATATTCCTACCCCTACTCATATCCTATCCCTCGCCCTTCTATGCCCATTTATGAAGAAATTGTTGAACTAGAAAAAGAAGAAGATGAGCCGAAAGAAGACATATATGATCTAATTGATAGATTTCTTGAAGAGAATAAAGATTTGAATGAGGAAGATTTCAAGATAACCTTGCACTACAATGATAAAGGATCTTATAACTCTTCTTCTTTTATTATTCGTATTAAATCTCTTAATGTTGAAATTCATGATTCTACTTCTTTTGTTAGATTTGTGGGCATCAAGGTGAAAATCAAGAAGAAGAAAAGATGGAAGATGATAACGAGGACCCAAGTGATGAAAGCAAAGATGTCATTCCACTAATTGGAGAAGAGATAGAGGGAAATCCATTTAGGGATTTGAGCACAAATGAAGAAGAAAATAAAAAAGAATTTGAAGGAGAATTGAAGAGTGAAATGAGCATTTCTAAACCTTTAACCTCTTCGATTTATGCTTTACTTGATGTTGATGCTACTATTGACTTTGTGTTGACTCTTTATAGACTAGACCAAAAGGTGGAATGGAAAAGAAGTTTGGGAATCCTCGAGTAAACGAAAGGGGAATGGATCGGGATAAGAAGAAAAGAGGAAAAGAGAGGTGCATGCAAGAAAATGTGGAAAAGGAAGGTGATTGGTGGAAATATGAATTGAAACTCCTTGACCGTGAAGCTCAAAGGTTAAAGTATAATGGCAAGGAGGATCGATATCCTTGGTCATTCCGTTGAGGGAAGTTTGAATTTTTGTTTATAGTATCTGGCTTGAAGACGTAAAACTTAGCGCTAAATGGGAGACAACCCATTTTTATTTTTTTATTTTTCTTTATATTTTATTTAGATTGCTTCTAATTTCCTTGAAGTGTATTGTGTGTAGGAGACGAGGAGCAAGGATCCCTATGAGAAGAGCTTTAAGAGAATGAACTTTAAATGAGGAGCAAGATGACGACGGTAATGTGCTAGCTTGAAGAAAGAGAAGTTGTATGGTGCAAAGTGGAGGTACCACGAACCCGAATTTAGAGTTGCATAGCAAGCTCTAAGCTCTAAGTTGTATGTTTATTCATCACCGGCACACTTGAGGTTCACAAGAACATTGCACAAGCGCACACCTCATTTTTATTGCTCTTACTTGATTTTGTGATTTCCTTGGGATAGTGTGCCTAATTGACTTTTTGAGAGAGAGCTTGTGGTGAATTGATAATTTTTTTGTGCGGAAAATTTTTCTAGAATTATGTGCTAGGTGGTGTAGATTAAGCTTGTGCTTTAGTTGAACACTTCGGGCTCAAACTTAGAGTTGCATAGGAAACTCTAAGTTTGGGGGAGTGTATTTTTTTTATGTGGTTTGATTCGTTGTGCATTTGCACTGGGCACTCACTTTATTGATGCTTGTTGGTTGTGTGGCAAAATGACTTTTGTTGAGATGATTTTTGTTCCTAGAGCTCATTGAGTGCATTATTTTTGCTTGATGATTGTTGTTCAGATTACTGGTCTCGGATATCTTGAGTTTTTGACTTGTTGTGGTGAAGAGTCATTTGAAATGTGTTTTGAGTCACATTGAAAACCGGTGAGAATTGAGCCTCAAACCAAATTTTAACCCGGTTTATCTTTTGTGAGTGGATCGATCAATGTCAGTAATTCTAGAAATTGCTTGAGATCTTGTTTGAGACTACAATTGTGCGAAATGATGGAATGTGATATAGGCCATCTTTGTTTTGAATAGTCACTTTGCCAAATTTCTTCCTACCAAATTTATTGTTCTGTAGTTAGCCACTTTTTAGCCTATTGACTTATTTTTTTGGCAATCTATGAATTTAGCCGAATTATCCTTTTTGTTAAGCCTAATTCAATAATACAAATAAAGTCTTGGAGAGCTCTCATTTTTCCGCTTAGAAATTGTTAAAAGAGCTCTCCAAGCGACAATTATGCAAGTTTGGAGAGCTGTTTTAAAACAACTTTAAAATTTTGGCTTAGAAAGCGTTTGTGAACTGCTCTCTAAGTGACACTTAGAGAGCGGTTCTTAACCGCTTTCTAAGCGAAATATGTTTTTTTCGCTATTCTTAGACATCGGTTGACAACTGCTATGATAAATTATATATATTATATATTTTAATTTATGTAATATATTTATATATTTTATATTTTATATATTACTTACGTATTATATATTTTATATATTATATATTATATATTACAAATTCTATTTAACTTATACAATAATAAAATATCCACAACAATAAAATACTTAAAATAAACCAATTAACATTAAAACATCAATTTATAACTAATTAAATGTATCATCATAAATTAAATAAAAGTTACATATTGTTAAACCAAAATTTATACTAAATCGCTATCATTTAATAATCTATTATACAAATACCTGGTCCAATCTATTTTGAATTTGTTAATTCTTTCCTTTTCGTACTTATGAAGCGGACGTTCATAGACAAACTGAAAAATTAAAAATGTAATTAGAAACATATATATATATATATATATATATATATATATAAATTAATAATATTCTCAATAGATTTAAATTAATAAATTGCTCCAGCTACTTACGTCATCCGGAACCGTCTTTTGAGAAGTCACCATTATATCTTCAATGTAGTGACATACAAAAATGACACAGCTAAAAATAGCTTGATGTCTCGGCATCTATTGATTAATAATTAAAGTTAATACATGAATTACAATTTTTTTTCATTAATTTGATAATTTTCTAAAGTATATACCTTAATATTTTTTCACATAACATATTAAAAGTTCTTGATGGTTCGGGTGGAAGGCGAGTCTGATACATCCCCGTCACACTGTTATTATTGTAATTAAAAAATAATAATAAATTACATATGCATAATTCTAAAAATAAAAGTATCTAATGATATTAAAAACAACATACCAGTCCATAAGTATCATAACATCAGGGCCATTGGAATGCACTCCATCCTCAGTTGAGTCCATAAAATATACCACAAGTGTACTAATATTTATGGCGACCAACAACCAATGTTGAATGCATTTTAATAAGATATTAAAAGTGTATTTCAATTGCATGTTTATATTAATAAATATTTTGATGACATGTTTGTTCTATGTACTTACCCCACATTTGTAGGCCAAAAAATTAGATGGTCTCTCCTAGAATATTTATGCATATGTAGCAGAAATATCTCCCTCTTCTGGGTGTAGTCATGACCTACAGAGGCAGTCACTTGGGGGGAGATGAAAGAATACCTCAAAGCTGCCTCATGATCTCTTGATCGATATAACTCACCCAAACATCTTTAATTAATGAAAATACATATATTATTATTTAATATAAGAAAATTAAACCTCTAGAAGAAGTAAATACAAAAAATCTAGTAAACACATACTTGAGATAAAAAGCAATTATAGTCGCACCCAACCACTGGTTGTGGACTACTTCCATAACATGCTCCCGATTGATAACTTCTTCCGAACCACTTATATGAAAGTAAGTAGTAAAAGAAATAGAACACCAGCATAAATGGGGGACAATACGAGCATGTACACCTTAGTGATCATCAGAGCGGCGTTTTGATCTACGTCTCCTGGCATAGGATAACCTAGTCGTCGTCATCGTCTGGGCATTACAGTAGGAGGCTCCCTTGTTCTTTCCCTCTGAATATGCACTGCAGCACGAGACTCGCTCATCTAAGTCTTTTGAGGAGTCCGTAATTTCTACAATCAATTTGCAATTGGTTAGTTTACCAAGAATTTGAAAAAAATTAATAACATATATTTTACCTTTTGAGTTAATGAGACCAAGTGACTAGGCCATTCTAGAAAGTGGTCAATTGTCGTCCCGACTGTGGTTGCCTCATCATTTGGTCTAGGCACTGGTGAATCTTCCTCTCCGACAATCGGCAAATCAAACGTGACCCTCTAAAATCCAGGAGTGAGAGGGTGACCATGAATCACTCCACTACAGCTACTGTGTAACATCCCTGTGGCCACCTACCGTGGAGGATGCTTCAAATATAAATAGCAAGTGATTGGTGTTTGTTCCCATAAAAATATACATGTATTAATATTTTTTAAAAATTTCGACAGAGTTTCGTTTAGATTTATCATACTCCTCAATTAATCAACTACATTAAACAACCAAACTATATTCTTCCTCATCAACTACAACAAACAAACAACAAAATTTCCCAACTTCACATCAACTACAACAAACAACTAAAAATATATCAACTCCACAAACAACAAACAACCAACAATATACTCCATCAACTCCACAATTTGATACCTAGGAGATGTTTTGAGGTGGACTGAACGCATCAACAAAATACATCATCGGACAACTGTCCTGATGGCTAGCTCCAGTACTCAACGACGGCCCTTGATTATGTAGTTGAGATGACAACGTCTCTACCTTCTTAGCCAATGAAGCAACCTGTTGCAAAAGTAGAGAAACTTCACCCCGAGGTGCTGTTATCAATCCTAAGCACGGGAAACTAACAAGCTCATCTGAATTCTAAAGCTCTAAACAGTTCATCTCTCTCAAGCACTCGAAATCACACTAATTTCCCAAGTCTGTCTAGAGCTCAACTCTGTATTTAGGCTTACACTGTATCATTATTACAAGCCTACTGAGATAACTCAACCCAGATACTGATCATCATTGTAAAGGGTTATCTCAACCTTAGTTGGAATACTCAAAGCCCTTAAACTGTAATAGGTTTAAGGCTGTGAGTTGGAAAATGTAAGCTGAGTAGTTTCTCAGTCTAAAATCTTGAGAGGGCTAGGACTCAGGGAAAATGCTAGAGATCAAGAGAAGTTGTTCTTGATCAGTGCACTTTGGCACTCTAAAACAAGGAATTCATGTGGATAAGGAATTCTCCTGTTAAATCAGGAAAAGTGGATGTAGGAGAGTTTAACGCTGAACCACTATAAATCCTCTGTGTCCTTACTGTTTTATTCCTTTTGTGTTAGTTGACAAAATCTTCAAAAAGGTGTTTACATTTAATCCGCTGCTAAATTCATACTTTGATTAAAACACAGACTACCACACAGGGGACCTTCAAGTCCCCTGACAGTATATCAGGTCACCTGTGTTCGTAAGTCCACTGTGAACCTATAACTTTTGAAAAATCTGTCCTTACAGGTGTATTCCCCCCCCCCCCACACCTGTTATTGCTTATCTGGGACCAACATGTACAGTTTGACAAAATATAAATATAAATGGTAACAAATCAGGGGAATTTATAATTATCAATAATAGAATATATTAGATTGATAATTATCCTGAATTAAGTGATTCATTATGTTTTCTCCAAATATATCTTATCTTAGAGAGCGGTTATCGACCGTTGTGACTTGTAGAGCGGTTCTTGACCGCTATTACTTGTAGAGCGGTCAACAATCTCTTTCAATAAAACGGTTTTGAACCGCTCTAAGGCCTTGTATATTTTTTTTTATTTCGAATATTTTATAAATTATAGAACGGTTATAAACCGCTCTACAATTATTTTTTAATATTCTCTTGTCAAAAACGCTCTACAAGAGAGCACTTGGAGAGAAGTTTCGACAAGAGCTCTCCAACTTCTGCTCTACAAGCCCAATTGTGTAGTAGTGAAATCTTTTCTCCAAAAATTCCCTTAGCAAAATTGTCGTCATTTATAAGAGATGTATTTTTACCTTTTAAATCCCTTGTTACATTCTGCCCTGCTGATTTCCCATATTATTAATGAGGGTAAAATCCCCTTCAGTTGCCCTCTTTAATTGATCTTGTTTTTATAATGAAAAAAATTAATAAAAAAAAGGTAAAACTTGCATATGCGTTACAAACTCGAATACGCGTCTTTCATTCTCTACCTAAACTTCTAATTAAATTCAAGTATAATTAATTTTTAATCTAATTAAATTAAAGTATAATTAAATTTAATTATTTTTAAAAAATTAATTTATATTACTAAATATACTCCATCAAATATTTCTATAATATTCTTGCTCCACCAAATAAAAATAATACATTCCAATCTTTTTTTTTTTCTCTATTTCAAAATATAATAAAAAAGAATCTTTAAGTCTTTCTTAATTTGTAGAATTTTTTTTTAAAATTTAATATATTTTGAAATTATTAAAATAATTAACCAAAATTTAAAAAATCGTTTAAAAAAATAAGGGAACTTCATAAATATTAAAAAGAAGTTAAATTATTTAAAGTACGAATAAATTTTAATTTATATTAAACTTTAAAAATCAATAAAGAAATCCAAATCTAAACAAATAAACAACATATATAAATAATTAAGAAAATAAATTAAATTTTAAAAATAACTTAATTAAGAATCATTTAAACTTAACTAAAATCTAAAATATATTAAATTAATCAAATAAATTAAAAATCCACAAATTCTAGCATGCACTCGGGTGCATAGTATGCACCTTGATTTTAGTTCAATTTTAAATTTATTTGATTTTTCCAGAAACACACACTACACGCCGCACTATGTGTTTTTGGGTACATCAAGTTGTTCTTGGGGTATTGCAAATATTTGTTCTTTGGATATTAAAGAATTGTTCTTGGGGTATAACTAAATTGTTATTGGGGTATTGATAATTGTTCTTGGGGTATTGATAATGAAATATCTTACCGAAGCAAACAGCTTGCCATGTGAATTCATCAATAAAACAAAAAATCAAACAAATCGTCATCTTCTTCCCGCGGCAACGGATGCGGACTTGGCATCACAATCTTTTGTTAATGGAAATCTATACAATCCTCAGTTTTCAATGTACGAATATGGAGAGATTTAATTTTGCTAAAATATGAGACTCGACAATTGCTTTGGAGTTTCACCTTTATTTGATGCTGGAAAAGAAACAACAATAGCCCACCATACCATACGTAGTCATCTCCCCTTTACGTGCAGTTCAGATTTGATAATTATATACTATAATACTCAAATTATTTTTTGGATATTATTTAGATTTGTTTTTGAGGTATTTTAAATTTATTTTTGGGTATTAGTGATTTATTCTTGGGGTATTCCAAATTATTCTTTGGGTATTATTAATTGTTCTTCGAGTATTATAAATAGGTCTTTGGGTATACTCATTTATTAATTATTCATTTATTACTTAATTTTACTTTGGGTATTATTAATTATGCTTTGGGTATTATAAGATATTCTTTGGGTATTATTTAAACTTGTTCTTGGAATATTACTTAAATTTGTTTTTGGGTATTACTCCATTATTATTAGAGTATTATAAAATAATTATTCAAAATGCAACATCAAAAAATTATAAATTACCTTTAAAAATGATATTTTTCATAAGTTTTATGAAATTAATGTACTATTCTCTTCATATTAATCCACATTTTTACTCTTAATCTTTAAAATAGACACATATGGTTTTTTTATATATATAATGATGTTGAAAATCAACAAGAATGCTTAAAAAATAAACTATGTGTGTTTTTTTACGATTCTATCTCATTAAATTATCACCTCATTTTCTTTAACAAAATAAACAAATAAAAGAACAAGTCACAATACCCAAGGATAAGTGTAAGTAAAAACCCCAAAATCAACTTACAATAACTCAAGAACAAGTCTAACTAAATACCCCAAGAACAATTCTTAATACCCGAAGAACAAATAATAATACCCGAAGAACAAATCACAATACCCGAAGAACAAATATAAGTAAATACCCAAGACCAACTCACAGTGCCCCAAGAACAATTCTCAATACTCGAAGAATAAATCACAATACCTGAAGAACAAATCATGTTGGTCCCGAAACGAGTACAATCAGTGTATGGGGGGGGGAATACACTGATGTCAGATTTTTCTGAAAGACTCAGAAAAATGCTCTAACACTCTCAGTCAGGATTTCCTGAATTACTCAGTATGCTGAGGGTCCACAGGGGCAGCAGGGACAGTTCAGTAACGAGTCAGATAAGCTGAGTGTGAGTAATGTGCTCGGAAGCTCAGTAGAGATAACAAACCTACTGACTGCTCGGAAGCGAGTCAGTTGGACTACTATCTCAGTGAGCTAGAGTACGTGCGGAAAGTGAGCCCTTAGTTTCTACTCGTTTTAGTTTCTGAAAACATTTTCTCTGAATTGCTTAGTAAACTGGTGGTTAAGGCTGAGTGCAGAGTATTAAGATTCAGGATGATTGGTTCAGTCCTGAATTTAAAAACAATGCAGAATGTTCAGTAGAGTGATGACAGTTATGATCCTGAACAAAACAGTAAATCAGCACACAAGGGTCTTTTTAACGTGGTTCGGAGATAACTAACTCCTACGTCCACGACCTGATTTAACAGGAAGCTATCCTCAAAACCCTGAGGATAGGTACTTGGCTTTTACGTGCCAAGGGACACGAATATCCAACTTCCTCTCTTAGGAACTGACCCCTGCGCGTTTTACAAGTCCCAGTCCTTCTAACCAACCAATCTGACACCCTGAGTGGTTTGGTATTCTGGTTTCCAACTAAGATAGCTCTAGCAATACAAAACAATGCTAAATATTAGAGCTATCGATCTAAGCAAATACAGAGAGAATCCTACTACAACACTAGGGAAATTTAATTGCAGAGTGTTGCTTATAGTATGTTTTGAGTGCTTGGATTCTTGAGAGCTTTCGCTTGGAAATTTCCCGTTGGCCTTGAATGGGTGCAAGGCTCTCCATATTTATAGGCAAGATTCAAAATAGATCCTTTGGAGGAGATCAAATCAAATCTTTCCTTTTTAGGGTGGTTGTGGGCTAGAAATAATGTTTGACCTAATCGCCATGCTTATTCTGGCAAGTTTGTCCCACCGCCTGTAACTCTGAGACGCATTAAATGCCGCATTAAATGCTGCGCAGACTCCGTACATACGTGTCGAAAGATCATTGGCTCTCCGTTCTAACGACTAGTTGACTTTAAGACATTTGTCCTTCCTCGTACATTCAATACTCTGAGTCTCTTGTACATAACTCAGTCTGAATGTTTGTCTCATTGCAGTCTTACTGACATTCTCTTTGTCTCTTGTCCCATAGTGTAAATAACCTTTTTGCTTTGGACTTACATGATTCAGGTAAACTGAACCAAGGCCTAAGTCAGGTCTTAAGTGCATTCAGCACAGCCTGATAGGTTATTCAGCCCAGTATGTGTAACCTTTTCGCTTTGGACTTACATGATTCAGATAAACTGACTCAAGGCCTAAGTCAGGTCTTAAGTGTATTCAGATTGTCCCAACAATTTCCCCCTTTTTGATGATGGCAAAACCCTTAAGCAAATTCCTATCCATCTGTACAATCAACTGACTCAGTCAGTGAAATAGGTTTGGTACCTTCTGACAAACTAGGAACTTAGTCTATAAGATGAAAACAAGGAATGGGTTAGTACAGTTCTTGATAAGGATACAGAAAAGAAAATTCAGGAGTCAACAAGATGTTGTACTCAGGAAAACAAAATAACTTCATTGATTGATATGAAAGTTACAATTATCCTGAAGCTATTACAATTTCCTGAACAACTAGCTCCTGATCTAGTCTTCATCCTTATTCCAAGCAGCTTGAGGGATTTCATACATCTCCAAGACTCGGTTCAGGACCAGCTTCATCTTGATCCGATCACCAATGGCCCCGGCAGCGCATCCTACTCTGACGACTTCTTCTGATATCGCTTTCCGGTCCAGTTGCTTGGAGTTCCTGAAGAGTGGAGGAGGGTACTTGATGAATTCCGGAGGAGAAATCTCTACACCTTCAGTGTCAGCATGTCTGATTATTTCAGCCCATAGATCCGAATGCTCTTGTGCCATCCAGTGATGGAGTATGACGTCTTTCTCTTCAGTTTGATCGTCCCATAACCCCACCACATAGAATAGGTAGGCCCACATATTCCGGATCGGAATCCATACCTCCAACATCTCTATCGGGATGAAATCCTCTACGAACTGAAGTGGAGGAGGACCTTGATCTGGATTGACCACCAACTTCCTCTGAGTCTTCATTCGAGATCCAGAAGGCACAATTTTCTTCTTCTGAACCTGCGAAGTTAGGTACTCATTGGACTCTTTTAGTCGGTGGATCTGACTGAGCAGCGAAATCTCCTTCATCTTCGCTATCTTCTCCGCCTCAGTCATCACCGTCTTTTTCTGAGTGGTCAACCCTGGATGCATCTGTTCCTCCATCTCCTTATACAATGGTTCCAGAGCGAGATCCTCAGAGGGCCTCAACCTCTTCGGATCTGAACCTTCAGCAGCTTCGATGGCGGCTACGGACCTAGACCTTTTTCTGTCCGCAACTTTCAGTTCAGGGGGGAAGTCCTTCTTCTTTCCTTTCCCAGCAGCTATTTGCTTCTTCCCTTCCCCCTTTTTGGAATCATCGTCATTGATTCGGCCAACGACCTCATTTACTGACTCCGCCAATAGAGTGAACTGACTGTCCATCTCAGTCTGCTTTGCCTGCAGTTGCCCTATCTGCCCCGCCATCCCTCGTAGGCCGACACTGAGCTTATCAATGGCTGAATTGTGTGCAGCCTTCAGTCGACCTTCGAAGTTTGTCATTCTGTTGTCCAGGGCAGAGGCAATTTCCATCTTCTCCTGTGCAGACATCTCACTCAGCAGCTCATCCTTCAGTTCAACCTTCAGCTTGGCCAACTTTTCATCAACCAGTTGATCAATTCTTTCAGGCAGTTGTTGATCAAGAAAAGTGGCAAGCTTGTTCTCCTGCTGAGTTTGCGCATCAGAGACCATTTGATTGCAGCTTTGAATGGCCCCTTTTGCTTGCTCAGAGATAACAGTGAGATCTACTAAGTGTTGAGTTCTAACTTCTCCTAATAGATCAATGGTTGCATGCATATCACTTCCCATCTCATTCAGGTCACGATCCAGCCTATTCATCTTCTTATTCAGCACTTCAGAATTTGAACCAACCCGGCTCGTTTTTCTCTCGACGAGAATTACCCTTCTGTGAAGATTGGCAAGGGCTCGTGAGGAGTTCTGAACATATAGAGACTCGGGGGTGATCCATTTTCCTCTGACTCGGACCAGACCTGTTGGACCCTCTCCTGAAGCCTCCGCAGTCCCGGGTCCCAGGATTGCTTCATCGGCCGGTGCACTGACCCCTTCAGTGCCACCTTGCTGAGTATCATCAGCAATCTCAATCATCTCCTTCTCAACTTCTTTCTCTTCCTCTATTCTCTGAGGCTAGGGCTCAGGATAAATGCGTCGGACAGTTTTGATGAAGTCTGCCATCTTGATCAGGTGATGTAAGGAATTTACCTCAAAGTGATCAAAGAGAGCAGCTTCAGATTCAGCCATATTGTCCCATCCTCTAGACTCTCCAAGCTGACATAGTTCAGGCCAGGTGGCACTCCTGATCATGGCATAGGTGCGAAGTTGCACAACAGCCTCCTTCTGAGCATCCGAGAGGTCAGGAAACCTCTTCTCCACCATCTCAGCAGCCGTTCCCCTTGCCACTATCTCAAAATCTGGCAGTGTGTTCTCATCAGGCGCATGGAATGGCCATGGGGCTTCAGCCTGAACTCCTTCAGAAACTTCCTTCTGAATTCCTTCCTCCTGAGAAGGTTCCCCCTGATCCTCACCCGAGGGGTCCTCCAAACCCTGATAGGTTGATGCAATGTCAAGGATCAGTGGGTTTGGATCAGTGGGTGCAAAATGGCAGAGATAGGGGCGATTTCAAGTGCAGCCTGAGCTGATTCCCTCTCCGGAGTTGCATGCTGAATCATTTCTTCAGCAGCTTGCTCTTCCACGAGCTTCTTCTTTCGCTCCTCTGAACCCGGATATAAGAATGTCAGCTTCTGTTGTTTGGGTCCTGAGGGCCTAGGTTTGTCCTCCGCTGGCTTCATAATATCGGACTTTGAAGATTTACCAGCCTGAGCCTTGACTCTCCCAGTCGTGCTCGCCTGAGCTTTCTTCTTCTGCGTCCTCGGTCTTCTCTTGGTGCCAGCATCACCGGAGTAAGCTCTGAAGAGATCTATCTTTGCTGGAATCTTGAGTGATTGGGCCTGATCCACATCACCGAGATCCAGGGTCTCCAAGATCAGAGAAATCTTGGTGCCAAAGTGCATTTTGGCCTCAAATGTCGCCTGACCCTCCGGCGAGTATTTGATTTTATTGGTCTCAGCTACCAGCAATTGGAGGAAGTAATCCTCCCAGTTAAAGTTATGCACTGAGGCGTCAGAGATTGCTATCATCGTATATAATTTCAGCCGCAAAATCTGCTCCAGCCCTCCAGCAATCCCCATCACTCCCTGACTAGTCAGGTCGAAAAAGTGACGATTCTCTATCCTCGGCACTGATTTATTCAGGCCCGACTTCAGGACCACATCACCATCGCAGAGGGACTGAAGATAATTCTTCTCAGTCCCAAACCCATAGTCAACCGGACTTCGTCCAGAGTTGGGAAGATTAAAAACCTCCTTAATCTTCCGCCTGAGGTTGAGGGTAACCCACCTCCTGGTCATCTCTTCTTCACCATCCTTCCCCTTCACACACGAAGTCAGGGGAATGCACGTCTCCCACTCCTGGGAATCCTTGTTCTGCGCCATTTTGAGATAGAAGGCAGCAATAAGTCTGGGATGGAGTCTCTGGGGTCTGGCAGTGACAAATTGCAGAAGACCTGCATTTTCGAAAAGCTCCTTTACAGATAATATATCAGGATGATTAGAGGTAAAATCTCCAAATGGTTCCCAGTGAATCTCGTTCCTGAGATGGAATAAATTCCCAAAGAATGAGTCCACAGAAGGAGATGCCATGGATAAAATATGAAGATATGAGGAAAATCGGTTTTACAGAGAGAAATATATCAAGAAAAGATTTGGGTGCATAAAGGTTGCAATAACACAAACTTCCCTTATTTATACTAAAATTCAGTTTTAATCGGATGGCTAAAAAAATAGTGACTTATGAGATTCAAAGGTTAAGATTAAAACGCAAGATGCATTGAGACTCTTCGGTTTTCAAAAGTTATGGGTCAAGAACTTTATCGGAAACTGTTCCCGCCCACTGTGCATTAAATGTGCGTCAGAGCATGTCCGTATTTAATTCAAATAAATTGCATTAAATAATAACTGAATATTAAATGAATGGCTGGGATTAAATGACAAAATAAGTTGATTTGACTATACGGCAAACAATATCAAGGATGATGCACGCAATATCAGATGACTAGATATAAATCAGGAAACATACCAGTCAGTCAGAATTGTATTCTGACTAATACCACCTGTGACCTATCAGGGTGACAAGCCCTGAATTCACTGTCCTGAATCTTAGTCAGTCTATACTGATCATCCCTTTTAACTGAATGTTCCCCCTACAACCATTCATATTCTCTCTGAGATCCCTTCAATCCTGAGTCCTATTTAGTCATTCCCCCTGACCTTATGCATTCTGATTAGAGATTCAGATTGAATCTCCTAAGCCTAGGTCAAGGAGTCCTAACTCTACTGATAGCTCAACAAACCTGGTTTAAGGCAAAGCCTTGGTCAGGATGTCAGCTCTCTATTTATCAGTAGGGACTCTTTCCATCCTGATGTCCTTCTTCTCAACATGATCTCTGATAAAATGATGCCTGATGTCTACATGCTTACACCTTGTGTGTAAGACTGGGTTTTAGGATATGGCAATGGCACTATTATTATCACAATAAATTGGGACTTCAGTGGCCTCAACTTGGTAGTCTCTCAGTTGTTGTTTCAGCCAAAGGATCTGAGAACAACAACTGTCTGCCGCCATATATTCAGCCTCAGTAGTAGACGTTGTAACACTGGTTTGCTTCTTAGAAAACCAAGAGATCAGTTTACTCCCTAGAAACTGACATGTGCCTGTAGTTGATTTCCTATCAAGTCTACAGCCTCCATAATCTGCATCTGAATAACCAGTCAGTTCTAGGTTGTCATCAGAGGGATACCAAAGTCCTAGATTGACTGTACCCTTCAGGTATTTCAGTATCTTTTTGGCACTCTCTAGATGACTCTTCTTTGGATCAGACTGATACCTTGCACACACTCCGACTGCATAAGTGATGTCAGGACGACTAGCAGTCAGGTACAATAAAGATCCTATTAGTGCCCTATATTCAGTCTGATTTACTGAGACTCCTTCTTTGTCAGGATCCAGCTTCTCATTTGTGTTCATGGGAATACGTGAGACTTTGCTGGACTGAACTCTGAATTTCTGAATCAAGTCCCTCGCATACTTGGACTGATTTATGAAGATTCCGGAGTCAGTTTGCCTGACTTGAAGACCCAGAAAGAAGTTCATTTCTCCCATCATTGACATCTCAAATTTCCCAGTCATTAGCTTGGAGAATTTCTCACAAAGCTTCAGATTAGGAGATCCAAATATTATGTCATCCACATAAATCTGAACCAAGAGAATGTCCTCCCCTTCGAATATCCGGAAGAGGGTCCTGTCCACTGTTCCTTTCACGAACCCGTGGTCTATCAGGAATTGGGATATGGTATCAGGCCATAAAGAGCTTTCTTCAGGTGATATACCTTGTCACCAACTTCGAACCCTGGAGGTTGCTCAACATAGACCTCCTCGTTCAGTACACCATACAGAAAGGCACTCTTCACGTCCATCTGATACACCTTGAACTTCTTGAATGTTGCATATGCCAGAAACAACCTGATTGCTTCCAATCTTGCGACTGGAGCAAAGGTCTCATCATAGTCTATTCCTTCGGCCTGAGAGTAACCCTTTGCTACTAGTCTGACCTTATTTCTGACAACAACATTCTTCTCATCCCTCTTGTTCTTAAAGACCCACTTGGTGCCAATAACATGTTGACGCTTAGGTCTCTCAACTAACTCCCAAACCTGATTCCGCTTAAACTGATTGAGCTCATCCTGCATGGCTAGGATCCAGTTGGGATCAGCAAGAGCTTCTTCTATGTTCTTAGGTTCCTGATCACTCAAGAAACAACAAAACATAGCACTCTCGCCAAAGGACAACCTCGTCCTGACCCCCTCATTAATATCACCAATGATATCAGCCAGTGAGTGATCATCTAGCCATCGCCTCCTGCTGACGGGAGCACTGGGAGCTGCTGACGTTCCTTCACCTGATCCTGAAACATTAGTCTCTAGAATAACAGGCAAAGAAGCGGAACGAGCAAGAACAGGGGATACTGAGTCATTTCCTGAGGGTTTGCCAATATCAGAGATATTGTTTCCCCCTACAGAGTTGGACTCAGTAACTGTCTCAGGTGCAGAAGCATCATCACCGACAGTACGTACCTCAGGTTGAGTCTGTCCCTCCGTCTGAGACTCAACATTATCTGAGGCTGGGGCTTGCTGAGGGTTGGCCTGAGGTCCATCCTGATCTTCATCATCATAATCCCATCCTTTGGGAGCACTGACAAGTTTGATCTTGAATTCAGGATTTTTCAGACTCAGTCTTGTTACTCTTTTGGTAACCCCCTCAGTGTCAGGACTTGGAACCTGTTTCCTATGCACTTATGCAGTCTCATCAAACACAACATGAGGTGTTTCCTCCACACAAAGGGTCCGACAGTTATACACCCTGTAGGCTTTACTGACTGAGGAGTATCCTAAGAAAACTCCCTCATCAGATGTGCTATCAAAGGCTTTCAGCTGGTCTTTCCCATTGTTCAGGATGAAACACTTGCACCCAAAGATATGGAAATAAGAGATGCGAGGTTTCCACTTGTTCCAAGTTTCATAAGGTGTCTGAGCATGTTGTTTGTTCAGCATAGATCGATTCTGAGTGTAGCAAGCAGTATTGATTGCTTCAGCCCAGTACTTCTTGGGCAGTCCTGACTCAGCCAACATGGTCCTGGCAGCTTCCTTCAGGGTCCGATTCCTTCTTTCAGCTACCCCATTCTGCTGAGGGGTCCTGGCTGCAGAAGTCTCATGAGCTATACCATGGTTAGTACAGAAGTCAGTTAAAATAGAGTTTATAAACTCAGTTCCTCGATCTGATCAGATCCTGACTATGCTCTGACCCTGTTCAGTACTCAATTGCTTGAGTAACTCTGGAAGCTTAACCTGAGTCTCCTTCTTGTTCAGCAAGAAAATAACCCATGTATACCAGAAATAATCATCAACAACAACAAGGGTATATTTCCTACCATTTATGCTGACAGGAGTAACTGGACCAAAAAGATCCATCTGCAGGAGCTGGAGCACTCTGTCAGTTGAGAAGGCTTCTTTCTCTTTGAATGAGGCTTTAGTTTGCTTGCCTTCCTGACATGCTCCGCACACGTGGTCTTTGCTAAAAACTTCATTTGATAGACCATCTACAAGAGAAAGTCTTGAAATTTTGTTAATGATCTTGAAGTTTAAGTGACTCAGGCGTTTATGCCAGAGCCAACTGAGCTCAGAGGAGCTCTTAGCAACCAAAAAAGTTTCAGGAGGGCTGCTCTTGAAGTCAGCAAAATATACATTGCCCCTCCTGACACCTGTAATCAGAACCTGTAGTGTAGATTTATCCTTCACAAGACACATGTTAGATGAAAATTCTACACTATATCCTCGGTCACAGAACTGACTAACCGAGAGTAAGTTATGTCTCAGTCCCTCAACATATGATACAAGCAGTACACGGACAGAGCCAATAACAAGGGTTCCGAATCCTCTGGTGAAACCTTTAGAGTTATCACCAAAGGTTACCTGCGGGCCTTCTTGAGCTACATAATCCTGAAGGAGATCACGAAATCCGGTCATGTGCCTGGAACACCCTGAGTCCAAGTACCAGTCCTTCATCAGATCCTCATTCCTCTTCTTGTAGCCCGCAGCGACCTGAAAAGAATCAGGCCTCAGGTACCCATCTCGTATTGGGTCCTACTGAGTCAGCCATACCCTTCGGGATCCAGATTTGTTTGACAATTCTGATAGCATCAGAAGTGTAAACCTGTCTCCCAGAAACATCAACATACACTGTCCTCTTCTTCATGTGTACCTGGGAAGTTGAGGGTGTATGAGTGTCGTCCTGAGTCTCAGGAGCCCTAGATTGATTCCTGGGGGCGGGCCTCCTGTTCCTCCTTGGCCTGGGTGCATTGGGCTGAGTTTGATCCCGAGAAGGAGCAGCTCGGGCCTGACCTCTTGGCACTTGAGATTTGGTCTGAGTGTTATTGGAGTCAGGTCTCCGTTGCCTTTCAGAGACCACCTGGTTTGTCCTTCTCCTTTGAGGATTGGGACGCTCCTGATGAGCTCTGTGCCCTGTCTGAGGAGTCTGGACCTCAGTAGTCCTTGGCCTTGCCTGAGGTTTCCTCTGACTGGATTTCCTTCCACCCTGAGCATTTCCAGGCTGGGCCTGAGAAGTGCTAGGAGCAGAGTTCTTCCCAGCTTGAGGATTCCTAGGCTGAGCCTTGGAGTTTCCTGGGTCTGTCTTCCTCGACTCAGGATGAGGAGCCTTGGCCTTTCCTTTGGGTTTTGGCCTTGGTTCCTCAGTCATTTGCCTGACAGGTTCAGCAGGCATTTTCTCCTTCCCTTTTCCTTTATCTTGACGAGCAACACTTAGGCTCTTGTCGTCAGTTTGGGCAGGGACAAACTTCTTCTGAGAGTTGCTCCCTGAAGCACCTCTCTTCTTTTTGCCCTTTAGGTCTTTTGAGGCATCATAGCCTAACCCAGCTTTAGCACCATCGGTCAGCTGAGAGAAACTTGTTAACTCATCAACCACTTGGGTAGATGTATATAACTTCTTCAGCTTAACCTCAAGATGCCCATTTGTTTCTTTCAGGGCCTCAATTTCAGTGGTGTACTGAAGCACCAACTTTTCATGAGCTTTCTCTTTTGAGATCAGCTCAAGATCCCAAGCAGTTTGCTCAGTACAAAGGCGAGCTTGCCACTCAGTTTCGAACATCACTCTTAGAGCAATTCGCTCAATCATTAGTTGTTCCTGAGCGAGAAACAGATCAGTGTCACGAGTCTCAATCAGCGAGCTGATTACACCCTTCAGTCTTTCTACCTTCAGTGGAGCTTCATCATGCTTGTTCCGAGCATGAAGTAGCTCTTCCTGAAGATGTACTAATCTGAGGGCTTCCTCAGTGTCTCTTACTCTGATAGACTCAGTTAACCGATCGTTTTCCCCACTCAGCTGTGCATTCACATCCACTGTGTGAGTATGAGTCTCCTGCAGCCTTGAGAAGTCAACCATCAATTGCTCAAGGGCGAGCTGAAGGTCGAGTTCTCCTGCTGAATCTGAGCTAAGCTCAGGTCCGTGATCAGGAGAAGAGGCAGAAGAACATACCTCATCATCTGCCATCAGGCAGAGGTCATCATACTCCTCATCGAATAAGAGTTCAAGGGACCGGTGTCCTGGCCCATCTGAATCTGAGGAATCCTCAGCAAGCATAACTCTCCTGTCTGATGCCCTGAGCTCTCTCTTGGCTCTCCGATCCTCTCGCTCACGAGCACTGAGCTCCGGACAATCATATTGATAGTGTCCGGTCTTCTTGCAGTGGTAGCACTGATCTACATCAGAAGCAAACTTCTTGTCAGTGTACCTTTTATCAGATGACTCCCTCCTGCTCCCTGATGATCGTTCAGGTTTGGAGCTGGATCTTCTGGGCTCATCATCTCTCCTCTTCTCATCTCTGCGCCGCTCAGGCTCATCACGATTTCTCCTGGAGTCAGAACCCCTCCTCTCTTCTCTCCGGGGGCTCGATCTCCTGGGGTTGGAGTACCTGCGATCACGGCTGTCAGTATAAAATTTCTTATACCTTCCGAATCGAGAGTTCAGTTTCTCGAAATGCCGCGCCATCAGGCTGTATTCCAAGGCCAGCTCATCCTTGTTCATGTCCTTCAGAGACTTAGAACCAGATCCAGCCTCAGGCTCAGGAGTAGCTTTAAGAGCCACACTCTTTTCCTTTTCAGGAGTCTTCTCCTCACTGACAACACCCTTCTTCTTCCTCTTATCAAGGTCGAATTCCAGAGCCTTTAACTCTGAGAATAGGTGAGAGTGAGTAATGTTGGTGAGATCCTGAGTGTTCTTCAACAAGATCACTCCGGTGTCCCATCTTTCAGGGAGACAGTTCAGGATTTTTGAAGACACCTCCCTCTTGGGAAACTCCTTCCCAAGGGTTGCTAGCTCGTTCATCATCTTAATGAACCGAGCTTCCATCTGATCGATGGACTCTCCCTCTAACATCCGGAAGGCCTCAAACTTCCTGATTACAAGATCTCTCTTGTTCTCCTTCATCTTTTCTGATCCCTCACTCATCTCCCTCAAGGCATCCCAGATCTCCTTTGCCGTCCTAAGGAGCATGATCCTGACCGAATTCTTGTAAGAAACGGTGTGGAGTATAATGTTCTTAGCAACATTATCCAATCCGATTTGCTTAATCTGATCAGAATTAAGCGCTGACCTCTCCACTTCTTCATCTCCGGCAGCTGGAACAGGAACATTGCCAGCAACAGGCCAGGTCGTCTGAAGATTCCTCATGAATTTGATCGGACCCTGCTCAATCATCAGAGGCATCTGATCATGGATGGAATAGAGATGTGCGAGTACTCTGAATTTCCAATAGTCATAATTGTCAATAGAGAATTCAGGAAGATTGCCCTCGAGGCGTTTTGAACCGGATGCCATGATATGCAGTTTTCAGAAACAAGATCTGTTCAGTAGACCACCAAAAGTTTCTCCTCAGAAACTGTTGGTAAACAAAGTCAGTGGTCTTTTGAACCACTGCTCTGATACCACTTGTTGGTCCCGAAACGAGTACAATCAGTGTATGGGGGGGGAATACACTGATGTCAGATTTTTCTGAAAGACTCAGAAAAATACTCTAACACTCTCAGTCAGGATTTCCTGAATTACTCAGTATGCTGAATTTGCACAGGGCCAGCAGGGACAGTTCAGTAACGAGTCAGATAAGCTGAGTGTGAGTAATGTGCTCGGAAGCTCAGTAGAGATAACAAACCTACTGACTGCTCGGAAGCGAGTCAGTTGGACTACTATCTCAGTGAGCTAGAGTATGTGCGGAAAGTGAGCCCTTAGTTTCTACTCATTTTAGTTTCTGAAAACATTTTCTCTGAATTGCTTAGTAAACTGGTGGTTAAGGCTGAGTGCACAGTATTAAGATTCAGGATGATTGGTTCAGTCCTGAATGTAAAAACAATGCAGAATGTTCAGTAGAGTGATGACAGTTATGATCCTGAACAAAATAGTAAATCAGCACACAAGGGTCTTTTTAACGTGGTTCGGAGATAACCAACTCCTACGTCCACGACCTGATTTAACAGGAAGCTATCCTCAAAACCCTGAGGATAGGTACTTGGTTTTTATGTGCCAAGGGACACGAATAGCCAACTTTCTCTCTTAGGAACCGACCCCTGGGCGTTTTACAAGTCCTAGTCCTTCTAACAAACCAATCTCACACCCTGATTGGTTTGGTATTCTGGTTTCCAACTAAGATAGCTCTAGCAATACAAAACAATGCTAAATATTAGAGCTATCGATCTAAGCAAATACAGAGAGAATCTTACTACAACACTAGGGAAATTTAATTGCAGAGTGTTGCTTATAGTATGCTTTGAGTGCTTGGATTCTTGAGAGCTTTCGCTTGGAAATTTCCCGTTGGCCTTGAATGGGTGCAAGGCTCTCCATATTTATAGGCAAGATTCAAAATAGATCCGTTGGAGGAGATCAAATCAAATCTTTCCTTTTTAGGGTGGTTGCGGGCTAGAAATACTGTTTGACCTAATCGCCATGCTTATTCTGGCAAGTTTTTCCCACCGCCTGCAACTCTGAGACGCATTAAATGCCGCATTAAATGTTGCGCAGACTCCGTACATACGTGTCGAAAGATCATTGGCTCTCCATTCTAACGGCTAGTTGACTTTCAGACATTTGTCCTTCCTCGTACATTCAATACTCTGAGTCTCTTGTACATAACTCAGTCTGAATGTTTGTCTCATTGGAGTCTTACTGACATTCTCTTTGTCTCTTGTCCCATAGTGTAAATAACATTTTTGCTTTGGACTTACATGATTCAGGTAAACTGAACCAAGGCCTAAGTCAGGTCTTAAGTGCATTCAGCACAGCCTGATAGGTTATTCAGCCCAGTATGTGTAACCTTTTCGCTTTGGACTTACATGATTCAGATAAACTGACTCAAGGCCTAAGTCAGGTCTTAAGTGTATTCAGCACAGCCTGATAGTTTAACACTTACTCTTCACTGACTAAGTTCTGTCCAGAGTACGCTTAGTGTACTCAGTAGAAACATCAGCCAATGGTACTTCAGGATAGTCTTCAGGACGAATAAATCAGGCTTCGTTCTTCAGCTTCAGTTCAGGCAATCTTCAGCAGACTAACTCTGACTTCTTCAGGATGGTTTATACTTCAGACTTCAGTAAATTGGGTCGACTCCAATATTCTTCAGTCTTCAGTACGTTCCTCCTGAACTGAATTTCTAACCTAACTGTCCTGAACTTATACAATCCTGAACAACTGTACTTAGGCACATTCATCAGGGGTTTTGGGATCTAATCAAAATATTCAGATTGTCCCAACAAATCACAATACCCCAAGAACAAATATAAGTAAATACCCCAAAAACAAGTCACAATACCCCAATAATAATTTATAATACCCCAACACCAACTCACAATACCCCAAGAAAAAGTAAATTATTAAACTATAAAGAAGATCCAAATAATTCATGGAAAAATTAAGCAATTGTTCTATGAGTATTATAAATTGTTCTTTGGGTTTATTCATTTATCAATTATTCATTTATAAATTATTAATTGTGTATTATAAATTATTCTTTGATTATAAGATTTTCTTTGTGTATTATAACATGTTCTTTGAGTATTATTCATTTATTAATTAATTATTTATTAATTATTCATTTATAAATTGTTCATTTGATCTTATAAATTATTATTTGGGTATTATATATTATTCTTTATAAATTGTTTTAGGTATTATAAATTATTTTTTGTACTTATTCATTTATAAATTGTTAATTGAATATTATAAATTATTCTTTGAGTATTATAAATTTTCTTTTGGGTATTATAAGATATTATTTGGATATTATAAATTGTTGTTTGAGTATTACTCGTTTATTAAATATTTATTTATTAATTATTTATTTATAAAATATTATTTGGATATTATAAATTATTCTTTAGGTAATATATATTCTTTTTTTAGTATTATAAATTGTTGTTTAGGTATTATAAATTATTTTTTGGGTTTATTCATTTATTAATTATTCATTGTATATTATAAATTATTTGTTTGGGTATTATAAGATGTTCTTTGGGTATTATAAATTGTTCCTTGAGTATAGTTGGATTATTGTTGAGATTATTCTGCAAATGAACCCCTCTTCTTGGAATATATAGCTGGATCTTGGTTTTAATCCCATTTCCAAGACTACTCTTGAGAAACCTAGGCTAATATTTCAGCATAATCTCTAATTGAGCATTCAAAGAGCCACGCTGTTCAGAATGCCATTTCGAAGGTAACTCGCAATACGTACGCCAAGAAGATGCATGAAAAAATTAGAAACAGTGTAAACAAGGAGGTGTACGATCACAGAGGTGCGCAATTTCAGTTACGGCGGATTTCAATGGAGGAGGGCGGAAGAAAAATTAGATTGGAATTAGTCAAATTAATTTTGAATTTTAGAGTGTATCCGATGCACCCGGGTGCACAGCAGAATTACTCTTAAAAATCAATTAAAAATATTTATTACAAATTTAAAAAAATCTTCAAAAATATTAAATTTAAAAAAAAAAATCTTCAGAAATGTATAGGCTTAAACTTAGTAAAATTAGATTTATTTTAAAGATATATTTTAACAAATAGAGTATATTTAAAGGATTTTGTTCAGGCTTAGTGAAAAGCAGATAAGTGAGGATTATAAGGAATATGTATTTGTAATAATAACCATACGTGAGAAATTCAAGGAAATTCCTCATCTATATTATATTTTGGGACAAATTCTTTTTTAGCTTTTATTTAATGTACAAATTTTTTTTTGCCCATAAATTTATAAAAACTCTTTTTTGGCCTTTTTTTTAAAAATAAGTGACTAATATGCCATTCATTTTCAATATTTATTTTAAAATTTTCTTTTCACCCCTAATCTTTTTTTCTATTTCGTTTGTTACACCAAATTAAAGTAAATGACTAATATACATGTAATCATAGTAATTTTTTGACGGAGTTAAGTCGGAATGATTTTTTACGTTCCTTTAATCTAGAAAAAATTAAAAAGATACATGATTGCGACTAATATTATTTTTTTAATTTTTAAGGATTAAATAAATAATCTAGAAAGGTCGGAACCTGGTCGGAGTCCGATCAATTTTTCTAGAAATAGCATATTTAGTATTTTTTTTTTTGTGATAGAGTTAGATCGAAATTACTTCTAAGGTTATTTTTACCTAAAAAATACTATGCATATATAAAATTTTGATTGACGTTATCTTTTAACTTTTTACTAGTAAAATAACTAGTATTTTGAAAAGTCGAATATTTGTCTAAATTTATTAAATATATCATTTGCAATAGTATTTTTTTGACGGAGTTGGGTCGGAATGATTTTTTACGTTCGTTTAATCTAGAAAAATTTAAAAGATACATGATTACGACTAACGTTATCTTTTTTAATTTTTAAAGATTAAATATGTATCTTATAAGTAATACATAGTTAATCCTTAAGGATTAAATATGTATCTTAGTCGGAATCATGTATCTTTTAAATTTTCTTTAGACTAAAGGAACGTAAAAAATCATTCCGACCCAACTCTGTCAAAAAAATACTATTGCAAATAATATTTTTAATAAATTTAGTCAAATATCCGATTTTTCAAAATACTAGTTATTTTCCTAGTAAAAATTAAAATGATAACGTCATCAAAATTTTATATATGCATAGTATTTTTTTATGTAAAAATAATCTAAAAAGTAGTTTCGACCTAACTCCGTCACAAAAAAATTTACTAAATATGTTATTTCTAAAAAAATTGACCGAACTCCGACCAGATTTCGACCTTAGAAATAATACATATTTAATCATTAAAAATTAAAAAAGATAACGTTACTCGTAATTATGTACTCCCTCCATCCCAGAGGTGTTTTCACCTCTGGAATGGCACAACTTTTAAGCAAAGTAGAGTGTTGTGTAAAGTTATATTATTAAATAATGAGATTAGTTGGATTGTGAGGATAAAGTTAAAGTAATAATTTCCATTTACAGGGTGTGAAAACAATTGTGGGATGGACGCAAAAGGAAAGTGTGAAAACAATT
>JAPKLY010000672.1:168988-192061 GCA_026898435.1 Prunella vulgaris
TTGCTAGATCTTTTTTGCAGGTATCCAATTGTCATGGTACTTAATTATTTTTATGCATGTATGAATGATGATGCGGTTTTAAAATCAGATTCGTTCGGATCATTTTTCCCGTGAGAAAATCCACGGGTAGACTAGGATGTTTTTATGTAATAGACTAGTCTAGACGATAGGTTTATTTATTTTTCGTAAATAAATTGTAACCAATATCGAAGACAAAGAATGGAGCTTCTAAGCCGGGGACAGAGTTGTTGTAATTTTATTGCGGTCGAGTGGGAGCTTAATCGAGACGGACGATAAAGCTTGAAGACGAACGGTGATTACGATATCTCGTAGTCAAAATGAGAAATAATTAAACCCTGACAATTGGATATAATGTGCCAATTTGTTTAATTTGTTTTGATGCATGCTTTATTTATTTAATTTGATTAAATATTTGATTGCATGAATGTCGTGATGAAAAATCTCAACTCCAAAAATTACTAAGTATGTTTTAAATATAATTCGGTATTTTATTCTGGATAATAAAATTGAATTATTTGGCTTCCATGATTTATTTGTTTGTGAAGTCTTTTGGTTACGCATTGGCAAGCGCCTTTCACCCTATCGGATAGGCTAAAAGTTAAGTTCACATGAACAAATTCCCAAAAGGATGATTGTGAATTATTATTATGACGGTATTGACCTTCCCATCGAGTGGCTTATTCAAAACGAAGTAATAATCCTACTTATGAACTTATTGAATATTGTTTATATGTTTACAAAAAATATTTTCTGGTCTTGACCACAGTAAGAAGAGACACATACTGCAAAAATGTGGGTTTATAGCCAAGAATTTTTTGGCTCATTTGAGGAAAATCACTAAAGACCCTGTGACTGGTACCTACCCCTCTAAGCCTCCACCGCATTACTTTGACAATCCTAAGGTAGTCCTATATTGGGAAGAATTTGTTAGATTATCAATGGCTGAAGATTTTAAGGTAAAAATAATCAATATCAATTTATTTATTTCTATTGCATGATATTATTTATTTATTGTATTTATATGACAATTTTGGCAAGAAGGCAGCTTCATACTGAGAAAGCCAAGTCTATGGAGGCGCAATATCGGGGATCTTACAAAGGTTATGCACGTATAAGAGAAGAAATGGTGAGATTAAAAATTATGTGTATTACTTATTTTTGTACTATTTATATTTAATATATCTATCACAAAAACATATTTCGTCACTATTGCAGATGGAAGGAAAGAGGAAAGCTGGGAAGACTGCGCCTGTCATTACTCGATACGAGTTATTTCAGACTACCCAAAAGACTCGAGAAAGGAGAGTTCCAGATCCTACTGCACAGCAAATTAAGGAACAAGCGGTAATCATATATCAATTTATTATTTTTTTAAAATTACAAACTATATTATATAATTTCACAAAAACTATATACTTCAAGAGCGTCTATCACAAAACATGATGCCCGACGACCTCCATATTATCGGTCCCGGTGATCTACTTGCTAGAACTTATGGTCATCAGGAGCATCCTGGTCGCATGCGCAACATGGGCTTTGGGGTGACGAAGACAGGATAGACAATGGCACCTCAGAGTGAAGTTTCTCTACTTGCACAACATGTTGCTTCAGTGGCTAAGCAGGTAGAGATGTTGTCATCTCAACTACATAATCAAGGGCCGTCGTTGAGTACATAGGAGCAAAGCCATCAGGACCTTTGTCTGACGATGTAGTCTGCTGATGCGCCTACTCCACGTCAAAACATCTCCCAGGTATATTGTTTGTTGTTTGTTGTTTGCTGTATATTGTTGGTTGTTTGCTGTAGTTGATCTGGAGTTTGGGAAATTTGTTGTTTGTTTGTTGTAGTTGATGAGAATGAATATGGTTCGGTTGTTTGATGTAGTTGATTAATTGGGGAGTATGATAAATCTAAACGAAACTCTGATGAATTTTTTTAAAAATATTAATACATGTATATTTTTATAGGAACAGACACCGATCACATACTATTTATATTTATAGCATCCTACATGGTTGGTGGCCACAGGGACTTCACACAATTGCTCCAGCAGGGTGTTTCATGGTCGCCCTCTTACTCCTGAGTTTCAGAGGGTCACACTTGATTTGCCTGTTTTTGGAGAGGAGGATTCACCAGTGCCTACACTAAATGATGACGCGACCACAGTCGGGACGGCGATTGGCCACTTTCTAGAATGACCTAGTCACTTGGTCTCATTAACTCAAAAGGTAAAATTATGTTATTAAATTTTCTCTTATTTTTGTTAAACTAACCAATTGCAAATTGATTGTTGAAATTATGGACTCTCCAAAAGATGATTTTGCCTCGTGCTGTAGTACCTATTGAGAGGGAAAGACCGAGAGGGCCTCCTGCTGTAGTGCCCAAACGATGACGACTAGGTTATCCTATGCCAGGAGACATAGATCACAGCGATACTCTAATGTCTAAGTTGTACATTCTGGTATCGTCCCCCACTTATGTTGGTGTTCTAGTTTCTTTTACTTCTTACTTTCATATAAGTGGTTGGGAAGATGTTATCCATCTGGAGCATGTTATGGAAGTAGTCCACAACCAGTGGTTGAGTGTGACTACCATTTCTTTTTTATCTTAGGTATATACGTGTTTATTGAATTTTCGTATTTACTTCTTCTAGAGATTTAATTTTCTTTATTTAAAAAATAATATGTGTATTTTTATTAATTAAAGATATTTGGGTGAGTTATATCTATCAAGAGATCATGAGACAACTTTGAAGTATTCTTTCATCTCCCCCCAAGTGACTGCCTCTCTAAGTCATGACCACACCCAAGATATAGGAGATGTTTGTGCTACATATGTACAAATATTCTAGGAAAGACAATCTCATTTTTTGGCCTACATATGTGAGGTAAGTACATATAACAAACATGTCATCAAAATATTTATTTATATAAACAGGCAAATGAAATATACTTTTAATATTCTTATTAAAATGCAGGCAACACAAGTGGTATATTTTATGGACACAGCTGAGGATGGAGTGCATTTTGATCTCCCTGAAATTATGTCATTTATGGATTGATATGTTTTTTTTAATTATTTTAATATCATTAGATCATTTTATTTTTAGGATTATGCATATGTAATTTATTTTTATTTTTGTCATTACAATAATAACAATGTGATGAGGATGTATCGAACTCGCCTTCCGCCCGAACCATCAAGAATATTTAATACCGTTATGTGAAAAAGTATTAAGGTATATACTTTAGAAAATTATCAAATTAATTGAAAAAATCATAATTAATTCATTTATTAACTATAATTATTAATCAATAGGTGCCGAAACAGCGAGATGGCTTTAGCTGTGCAACTTTTGTATGTCACTACATTGAAGATATAATGTTGACTTCTCAAACGACGGTTCCGAACGACGCAAGTAGCTAGTTGGGGTAATTTATTAATTTAAATCTATTGAGAATATTATTAATTTATATATATATATATATATATATATATATATTTCTAATTATATTTTTAATTTTGCAGTTTGTCATTGAACGTCCACTTCGTTCGTACGAAAGAAAAGAATCAACAAATTCAAATTTAATTGCACCAGATATTTTTATAATAGATTTTTAGATGATAGCGATTAGTATATATTTTGGTTCAACGATATGTAACTTTTATTTAATTTATGATGATACATTTAACTAGTTATAAGTGGATGTTTTAATATTAACTAGTTTATTTTAAGTATTTTAATTTTGTAAATTTTTATTATTGTATAAATTAAATAGAATTTGTAATATAAAATATATAATATATGAAATATAATATATATATATATATATTACGGAAATGAAAATGTATAATATATATATATATAATACTTACATAGCGGTTGTTAACCGCTGTGTAAGAAAAGCAAAAAAAAAAAAAATTATGCTTAGAAAGCGGTTGCGGTTAACCGCATTCTAAGCCGGTCTTTTTGTAGCTGTTACATAACAGCTCTCAAAACTTGCATAGTTGTCGCTTGGATAGCTCATTTAATCGCTTTCTAAGCGAAAATTTGTGAGCTCTCCAAGCCCTTTTATGTATTAGTGGTGGCAAGGGTTTTCATAATAGGGATTGTTCACCTACAATTGATTGCACGCAAGACATAACAGGCTATTAATAAATGTGTGTTGGTCGTGGCAAAATGCTTGCCACACTCCAGTTGTTCGCGACTTAGTAGTCACCTGAGAAAATAATAGCATAAATTTACATTTGCCAACAACTCCTTTATCTCATATGATTCTTGAAGCACTTGTTCAGAAGAAAATAAAATTGTATGAGGGAGAACAGGACTTCAAAAGTATAAATTTCAAGTTATATGATATCAATGGGGGCATCCAACAATACCTAATTCAAAATAGAATTCAACGAAGGTTGAGATTTGTTATGGCAACTTTGAAGGCTTTTCGAAGATAGAAGATTATCAGATTTTGGGAATAAATCACCAACAAGAAGGCCGCGAGTGGTCTAATCTATTAAATCTGATATCGGGAAAGTTATTGTAACATATATATGTATATATCTTGTACAAAAGCGTGACGCTATCAGTCTATCATTTTGTACAAGATAAATGTAAAAATAACCTGCATATATGCTACTATTATTTGAAAATTTTCTATGCTGCAGGATAATGTAGAATGCTCAAGTTCAAAACTCAAAATATTGAATACCTCGCAAAACAACGCGTTTTTTGTAGTGTTCACAGATTTAAAAAGAAAGGTTTTATAAATATACTGATTTATATTTCATCAAAATAAATGCTTGAATTTGACAATGGATTTATAAATTCACTTGCCCAAATCCATCTATCCAAATGGGCTCATATTTCTTTTCTTACTCTTCCATTTACAAATTATGTTTAATTTCTTTGTTAATTGAATAAATAATTCTCTCTATTGCATGTGAAAACGTTCTTAAACACCATCAACCAAGAGGAAAAGGAGGGTATACCATTGGGTTAGTTGATGTAAAACTCCGCTTAGAAGACGTGGTGGAAGGACTTTGGTGGTCTAATTATAACAATGAACAAGTCCCCAACCTTGTCCTCTTTGAAGATGTGGTGGAAGGACTTTGGTCTTCTAATAATTAAAATAAATAAGTCCACCATCTTGTCCTCTTTGGAATCTTGGATGTGATGGTAATGTGTTGAATTTAATTATGTCTACATACCTATGTACATCCTCAATTATTTTAATAAAATAATGTTTTGTATTGTTTTTTTATTTTGCTCGCAAGCTATAATTAACTAAAGTCACATTACTAGATATGTAATTGTATAATGGAAATGATGATTAAAAAGTAAATTGTACGTAGTTATGAAAAATGATGTTAAAAATTTATAGGATAGTAAAATGGAAAGTTTATAGTGGGACCTACAATAAAATATATATTTGACATGTTAGTTACCTAATTCAAAAAAAGTTGACCGGAAATGTTTTGAGAATTCAAATCAAAATTCTATATGCCATATAAATATTGTGAAGATGTTAATGAAGGTTTAATTATTATGTTACTAATCAAATTAGAGTGTATACTTGACTAGTACACCAAAAAACAGTTATAACCATTCTATTATTTTGTTTTTCTAACGAAGCAGACAATGTGCCACTCTTTATCGTCAGGGCATTATAAGTACCTACTCATGTTTTTTTAATTTGGACATTTTGCAATACGTGCGAGACACATTATTGTATCAGAGGATTTATATGAACCGAATGGTTCTGTGTGTAAATGTCGTCTACCTATTTTTACAGCAGAGGTGCCTTTGTTAAAATTTAATTAAACATTTTAAAGTGATCCATGTAATTTAATATGTCTAAATAATTTAGGTATTAAATTCATAATATATTAATAAAAGAATATCAAGTTTTAATATTATGAAATCCCGTAATGAAGATTAACGGGTATTTTGGACAAATTAAAACTTAGTGTAGTTTTAAACGGTGGAGGAATTTAGTTTTAAAACTACCCTCTTCCTCTGTCAAAAAAGATTCACGGGCATCATCATTAGTGAATAAGAAAGGATAAGCCAAGAGGATAAAAATTGAAAAACAAAAGTTTTAGAAAGTTCACTTTTTCTGAGTGGAGCAAAATTCCGAGAGAGTGTTGTCTAGATTTATAAGCATTTGAGTATTTTCTTATTTTGATTTTATTGTAAGGGATGGAGCTTGTTCTCCAATTCATTATAATACAATTGTTCTTTTCACTGTTCAAAAAAAATTGAAGAAAAACACACAATAAAAGGAACTCGATATAAAATATTCAAACACAGATTAATCTATGGATTCGGGTACGTGTGAATTTTTCTCCCCATTCCATAGTGTGAATCATAAGACGTACAGTCTTTGGCATATTACAGATTTCATTATGGATCAAGGAATTTTTAGTACAAATTCCATTATGGTCTTGTTCCAAAAAAATTTAACTCTTAGATTTTGGTCCTATATTTCTTCAGGTTGTCCGAATTTAATCCCATTTTTGCTGAAAATGTTAAAGTAACGTTATATTTTGCCGTGCAAGGGGCACTTGGTAGTTGAATTTGGAAACTTTCAACTTTTTTGCTGATATTTTATTACTTTTATTAGTATTTTAGTGATATGAAAAAAAATGTAAAACAATAATATTTTATTATTTGGCAGCAATATCATTATAAATCCTGGAAACACCCAAATTCAACGACCATGTGCGCCATGTATGGCAGAAATATAATGTTGTTTTCACTTTTTCAGCGAAAATGAAATAAAAAATTGAATAATCGAAAAAATTAAGAAATCAAAATCTAAAAGTAAACATAATTAAAAGGGATGGAGTAATAGAAAAAAGTAAATATATAATTAATTACTTCATTGGAGGGAAGTTTAGCATGAAAATCCGGAAGTAAACATAGTAGCTAGGAATTAAAAAGAATGGAGAAATAGAAAATTATGGAGTGTTGCAACTTTGAGTGAGGGAAAGGGCAGTTGAAGCAGGTGGCTTATATAGGAGAAAGAAACATCTCCAGCAATTTTTTTTTAAATAATTTATTATATCAATTTAAAATGACAACAAATTACTAATTTAATTAATTATCGACCATAGAGGACATCGTGAGAGCCTATAAGCTCTAAAATCATAAAAGAATTATACCTCAATTAAAAGTTCATATTAATAAAATGAAAAAGTGTAATAACCATTCACTCTATACTTTACCTTTAAAAAATATTAGTATTCACTATAAAAAAAACTGGTAATTTCTGATAGATTTTTGTGACGGAAATATTCGTCAGTAATTTAAGACAGAATTGCTAAATTTTACAATAGATTTCTATCACAAACGTATAATTTTTATAAAAAAATGAAGAAAGATTGTTATAAAAAATTAATGACGGAAAAATCCGTCAATAAAATATTTCGATTACTTTTAAATTAAAATAAAAATTTATAAAAATTTATTGAAAGAATTTTCGTCAAAATTTATTTAAGAAGAATTATAAATAGATCAAATATTTATTCTATAAAATATATTTAAAATATAAAAAGAATGCGACCGAAATTTATGTCGGTAAATTAAATTATCGTTCAATATAACTAAAAATATTTAAACACATATGAATTCGAAATTACTTGTCAATAATTCTTTTATGATATTAAAATACATAAACTAATAGAATTTTTATTTTAAAATAGTACTAACGGAAATGTCGTCAGTAAAATTATCAAAAATTATATAAATAAATATATTGTACATGGATTGATAAACTATGAATGATAAATTTAAAAAATATATATATATTTAACAAAGTATTGGCAAATTTTATCTGTCGAAAATAATTATATATATAATAAATTATATAAATTATTTATTTTATAATAAATTCAAAAATTGAATTTCATTTAAATATTACCGTGCACAGTATGAAACCCTTCTAAAATCCCTTTTATCGCAACCTTCATTCCGTTGCCGCATTGCCGCCTCCCTCTCGCCACGCCGCCCGCCCTTCCCACGCTATGGATCACTTCTCTTCTATCGGATTATTTCATTTAATAGCTTTGAGTTTCCGCGACTGTAAGTTTTCATATTACAATTATCATCAAGGTATACTTCGGTAATTTTGAATAAAATCTGAAATATGTACAATGAGATTTGAATTTAGTAAAATAGTTTTGATTTTAATCAAAAGTCATGAAATATTTATAAGGATTTTAGAAATTTATCTGGAAATTACTATCCTCTAAGGGCTCACTTGGTTCGTAAGATAAAAGTATCTATCCGTCAAAATCATGCATGTTTTTGACGAATAGATACTTTTATCTTACGAACCAAATGAGCCCTAAGTAATTTTTTTATTCTTTTTTCATTTTCTGAAATCGTAATCAGATAATCTTCTAATTCATGCGGATGTGTAATTACTGATACTCAGAACATTCGGAATTTTGTTCAAATGCAGCAGCAAGAGATCAAGTCAACATTAAGAGTAAACGTAATAAAATGATTCTGCTAATGGAAGAAGTGAGTTTTCCTTTTCTTATTTCAATTGCTTCAATTTTTTGTTCTTTTGTCTTTACCCTACCTTTTGGAGTGACATGCCTGTCATAGTTAAATTTGTATTGTATGGAAGATTCATATCATGTTTTTCTTATAAGTTGTGGAATGACGAATCTAGAACATGAAATTAAAATAATAATACTAAAACATGAAAATAGAGACGGAAAATTACCAACGGAAATTTGTCAAAAACATTAATTAGTGATGGATATGTATAGTTTATTGACAAAAGAATCTGTCACTAATTTTTTATTTTTTGTAGTGTGTGAATCTCTTAATTAGTATCTCTAAGACATGAGCTTGATTTGTGGTATCGGGGTCATAGCGACTTATTCCGGATTTGAACTACAATTTAGTAGTAGGAATTTGATTGATCGTTGTTGACTTATTCCACCTGACCTATGATTAGTAAGGAGTACATGGGGTCGTTGGTGACTTATTCCATCTGGCCTATGATTTGGTAGTAGGGGAAGAATTTGACCTACAATTTGGTAATAGGGAAAGAATTTGACTTACAATTTGGTTGTAGGGAGTAGATGGGGTCGTCGTGAGTTATTCCATTTGACCTATTAAAACTCCATTCTAAATCTCTTATTTATAAGAGATTAGTGACTTGAAAAACAAGGAAGTGATATTCTCAAATCGGAGAATAAGGAAAAAATATTCATAAATCTTGGAAATATTATTGTATATTTTATCTCCAAATTTATTATTTACATAAATATATGACACCGTTAAATTTAACAATATTTCGGTGCTTACAAATGTCCCCTCGAGACCTGTTGCTTACAAATTTTGTTATAAGTTTATTTGAGATTATGATTATTGGCTAGATTTTTAGTGTTTGGGTGTTTGGAATTATATGGGTAATTGTTTAGTGGATTGATTTTGTGAATTTATTCTAATTGGAGGTTAGATGATTAGTTTAATGGGGCTTATTTGATCAATTTCTTGTTGGACTCTTTTAATTCATATGTGTAAATTGTTTGTTGAAACTAGAGTTGAATGAGCATATTTATTTTGTATGGGTGTGAGTTCGATTTTGTGATTTGAGTTAATATTGAATTATCGCAACGAGAGTTGGGTAATTTTCATTAGAAAATCCATTAATCTACATTAATTACTTGAATTAATCTTTAGGTAATTAGTGAGGGGACAAAAGGTGGGGTACCTTAGTTTACGAGTAGAAAAGCACGCTAAGATTTTTTTTAGGCTCGCGTGATTACCCGGGTAGAAAATGGTAAACTATTCCTTTAAAAATCTATATGCTTAATTGACGCGTTAATTCTAGGCTTATCTTTGACCAACAAAATGTTTATTAATTGTGATTGCTCATATCTTTGACCAACAAAATGGATAATAAACTTGTCGAACCATTAACTGATTACCCCGTAATGAAGAACACCTGAACACACATTTTTCGTATTTGTTATCTTTGTTGATTTGTTTACTTGTTTGCTATTTTCGTGTCCTGTTTGGTGAAATTCTTTGTTCTAGTTTAATTTCTTTGTTCTAGTTAGTTGTTGCCATTTTAGTTTTTGTAATTTAGATAATTGGGGAACAAGTTGATTTTCACTACAATCAAGCACCGACATTTAGTTCTACGGGTACATTAGCTACTAATCCTGTGGATTAATAATTTAACCGGTCACTTACCTTACTACACAAACTTTCTACACTTGGAAAGTAAGTGTTTGTAAAATACGTTTCAAGTTTATGGCGGCGTTGCCGGGGATTAGGTCGGCTCAGGTGTAACTTAGTGCTAGTTGAACTTGGTTGATAGTGCATTTATTTTTATTGTTATTGTTATTTTTGTGTCTTTTGTGTTTTCACTTTTGGTTTCTTGTCTAGGTATGCAAGAACACAAGATCTCATGGAAATGAACTCATTCCATTGAACTTGAAGATCGAAGCATTAGCTAGAAGGAGGAATCGTAGAAGAGCACAAGTTAATGATATGGGTGATAATGTTGATCAAAATCAAGATGTTGAAGGAGAAATTCAAAGAGGGAATGTTCGTCGAATTAGAGATTTCTTTGAGCGTCACGTTCCAAGACATTTGGGATTGCTCGCCCATCTTTGGCGGCTAATTATTTCGAAATCAAGTCGGCTCTTCTTGATATCCTTTCAAAAATACAATATTGAGGAGACCAAAGGAAGGATCCCAATGACAAATTCCTCAATTCTTAGAGTAAGCCGACATGGTTAAGATGAATGGAGTAAGTGAAGATGCTTGGAGAGCAGGATTGTTTACATTCACTCTAAAAGACCGAGCAAAGGATTGGATTTCATTGCTACCAAAAAATAGACTCGATTCATGAGAGGTCTTGTGCAAGAAATTATTTTTAATGTTCTTTCCGCGATCAATGACACTTCAAATGAAAACACTCATTCGTGGATTTCATCAAGAAGAAAGAGAGAGTTTACATGAAGCTTGGGAAAGATTCACTAGCATTTTGAGGAAGTGTCCTCAACATGGATTTATAGACGAGCAAGTTGTGAGCTTCTTCTATCATGGCTGTAATGAAATATCAAGAGACAAGTTTAATTCATCGGCGGGAGGTTCTTAGTTTAACAAGACCGGAAGAGAAGCTATTGATTTGATCGATGATATCACTAGCAACACGACGAGTTGGTCTATTGAGAGAAATTTCCCACATCAAATTGCCCAAGTGAAGAAAAATGGAGATGTCAAATCTTTAGCCGAAGTGATGAGGTTATTGATGAAAAAAGTGGATAAATTGGTAGAAGGACAAAGGATGGGAGGAATTTTTGGAAAGTTGGGGATTCCACAAAATGTTGAGCAAATTGAAGAGGTACATTACATGGAGAAACAACCTTATACTCAAGGAAACTTCCAAAGAAACCCACTCTTTCCTAATCAAAGCTTTCCATTGTATCAAAGTCAATACCAACACTCAAGTACCCACATTGATGATACTTTGGCAAATATAAAGAATCAAATGGAACAAACCATTGCAAAGATGGAGACAAGATTTCTCAAATTGGAAGAGCAAATGTATTTACTTACTCCACTAAATCAATTGCTAAATGTGATAAAATCATTAATGGGTCAAATGAAGAATATAGAGTTCCAAATTGCATCCTCAAGTGGAAGTGGAGAGAAAGAAAAGTTTCCTTCTACGACGGGGATTAATCCAAGAGAGCATTGCATGACAATTAAACTCCGAAGTGATACTCAATACGTGGTCCAAGCATGCCGATTGATGAGGGTGAAAAGGAAGAGGAGAAAGAATCAATTATTGAGAAAGAAAATGAAGAAAGAGAAAGTGAGAAATAAGGAAAAGGTGATGAAAAGAAAGAAGAATGAGTTCCAAATTAAAGTTGAAAAGAGCTAAGGAGGCTAGAAGAAAACCAGAAGAAGAGAAGATAGAGTGCGATGGATGGGAAATTCCTAAGACACCAATTCCACCTCCATTTCCTCAACGTTTTACGAAGAACTTACTCGATGACAAATTCTCTAAATTCTTAGAGATTTTCAAAAAGGTGACCATCAATGTCCCTTTACTTGAAGCGTTGGAGGAGATGCACACGTATGCTAAATTCTTCAAAGATGTTCTTTCAAAGAAGAGAGTGGTGGAGGAATATGAAATGACGAATCTTACCATGGAATGTAGTGCTTTAATTCAAAACAGACTACCTCAAATATTGAAGGATCCCAGAAGTATTACATTGATATGCGAGTTAGGCAATAGTGAGAAGAAGATAGCTCTTTGTGATCTTTGAGCTAGTATAAATTTGATGCCCCTCTCGATATTTGACCGTTTGAAGTTCAGGAAGATCAAGCCCGTCAACATGTCTCTACAATTAGCGGATCGTTCGATAATTCATCCTGGTGGGATAGTAGAGGATGTTGCGGTGAATGTAGACAAATTTAGCTTCCAACTTGTAAACCAATAATTTCAACACCTATAAATAAATCCATAAAACGCGAGAAAAATATGGTAAACATATTTTTGTTAAAAAGATGTGGGTTACAAATTTCGTGAATCTCTTGATTCCTATCTCTAAGGACATGAGCTTGATTTGTGGTACCGGGATCATAGCGACTTATTCCGAATTTGACCTACAATTTGGTAGTAAGAAGTAGATTGGGTTGTTGGTGACTTATTCCATCTGATCTATGATTTGGTAGTAGGGGAAGAATTTGATCTACAATTTGGTAGTAGGGAGTAGATGAGGTCATGATGACTTATTTCATCTGACCTATTAAAACTCCATTCTAAATCTCTTATATTTAAGAGATTAGTGACTTAAAAAATAAGGAATTGATATTCTCAAATCGGAGAACAAGGAAAAGTTATTCTCAAATCTTGAAGATATTATTGTATTTTATCTCTTAAATTGTGATTTACATAATATATGATACCGTTAAATTTAATAAAATTTCGGTGCTTACAAATATATATATATATATATATATATATATATATATAAATATATATATATAAGTTCATTTGTTAAAAAAAGCAAGTAAAATTGACCAACTAACAAATTTAATATATAACAATCAATGTAATTTAAAATTTTCATTTGAGTTGCATAGTAGAACTAATATACAAAGTCATTAGCCGAAGAACTGCTGAGGAAACAATTTATGTATTGTTTAAGAGGTTGACGTGCAAGGGAAATAAGAGAGTTCATCCACATGTGGCATATATAATATCATTAGAGAGAGGAAAGACAGATGCTTTGGGTACATCCAATATTAGGATATTAAAATCGTCTCATAGTATTCATAGATTTTATATTACATTAGCAAAGTAGTGGTTAGGTGATTTTTCTTGTTCGTATATAAACTCTTTACCTTTATCATAGGATACTAATTTGGGTCAATGATCTCTAAGTCCTTATTAATGGGTCTAACCTCATACTATTGTTAATGGTTTTTCGGATAGTTTATTTTTAATTTAATTGTTTAACTTATACAATTTTTTTATAATAATAAATTAATATACTTAGTCAACTAAGAACTTCACATATAAGTATAACCATCAATATCATTTAAAATTTTACTTGAATTGAAAGATACAATTAATAAAAAAAAAAATTAGTCTAGATAATATGGAAATATATTTTAGTCCATAAGGGTGTGTTTTCTTCAGGGGACTAAATAGTTAATCCCATAATACAGGATTATTCCTGCCAAAACATGTACTCCCTCCGTCCCAGGGGTATTTGCACCCCTGGGATGACACACGGTTTAAGAAAAATGTACTTTTTAAATAAAATAGTGGTGTATGGGTAAATGTGTGGAAAGTTTTGTGAGTGTGCACGCAAATCGATGTTTCCCTTTTGAGTAGTGTGCAAATTGATTTGGGACAACCCAAAATGGAAAGTGTGCAAATTGGTCTGAAACGGAGGGAGTATATTTTGGCAGGAATAATCCTGTATTAGGGGGATTCACTATTTAGTCTCATGAACAAAACACATCATAAATAAACTAGCAATGAGGTTTTCTTTAATGGAGGTAGCATTTGATCCATTCTGATGATTTGTCAGAGATTAAACCAAAATCCATGTCCATCTTGGAAAGTTTCGATTTAGCATCACGACTACCTTCTACTTTGACGGACATAGGAGAGATTTGATCCAACGATGCCGACGACTGGTGCCATTCCCAGAGGACTAAAATAGTTGAAAGAAAACACAAATAAGTAAGAAATCATGAACCTCCGACGACAGCAGAAAGCCTTGTACCGAATAGAGTTTGTAGCAGCGTGTTTACACCGGCTACAAACAGCAGAGTTTGGAGCACGCGGGCTTTATCACCCTGTTTGATAAGAAAAACCATTAAAAGTTAACTCAAGTTCGGATAAGAGACGCATTTAATACCTTATAAACGGCATCAGGACACACAATAAAGTCAAATAAACGACACAATTATATTCCATGTCGCCATAAGAATCCAAAATAATACTATATGCATTTAAAAACGACAAAAGGATCAAGTACATAAGTTATTACAACTATATTAATCAAGAGTATCCAAAGCAGCAAATGTAATGGAATGATTTAAAACCGAGCTTACATCAGAGTCGCCCATTAGTTGGACGAGCAGCGAGGGGATCATCATGGTTTTAGCTGAAAACCAAGCATGAGAATGAAATGCTGAAAAGCCAACCGCATGGTTTCAGCTGCATATATAACAGCAGTCCTTGATGTTAACTATCTCAATCTTCATCATAGCACATATACAAGAACTTTAGCATCAAACATAAACTGAAATTTTTTGAATCAGAATTTTCTGACAAATAAAAATTTCATGAAAACAGAATCTTCACTCAAGAAAATTGAAAAACCAGCTATAATTTGTTGATATTATACCAAGCTTTTCTCTTCTTTTTCAAATAAAATAAAATCAACAATTAAGTTTACTTTTTACAGTCCCAAAATTTCAAAGAAAAGACAAGATTTTTCAAACAAATTACAGACTTTTAGATTACAATGCCAATTAATCTCCAAGACCAAAAACCGTCAAAAAACAGACACCACAGTTCTAATAAGAGGAAAAAAATTAAATGTTTCAAAAAAATCTGGAAAATAAAATATTTAAAAAAAAATTAACGAGGAGAGAATAAAATTTTGTGGACATTGGATATATGCCTCAAAATGCTGAATAATGAGTCTGTGTCCGACAACAAAGGATCCGGATCCGGATTCATCTCAGCGGATCTAATTAGTGCAGTAGATAGCGAAGACGGAAGCTTTTCAAAGTCCGAATAGCAGAAAGCTAATGAGCATGAAAAAAGTTTCCGCCTTAGCTATCCATTGTTGTCGAACTCGAACTCATTAT
Organism: Prunella vulgaris; assembly: GCA_026898435.1. NCBI lineage: Eukaryota > Viridiplantae > Streptophyta > Magnoliopsida > Lamiales > Lamiaceae > Prunella > Prunella vulgaris. The sequence continues at coordinate 184,384 of JAPKLY010000672.1, forward strand.
TAAGCATTATGAGGCACATATGCGTAGAGAGATTTGGTGGAGTGAAAAGGGATATTGGCGGAAAACCTGAAGAAGAGACGGAAATGCAGAACATAGGGTTAAATTAAATTATATAATTTATTTTAGCAATTTAGAGGGTTTGTAATTCAACTACAGTGTGCAAATATTATAAAAATTACACACTTGTCCCTCTTTATAATAAAACTTAAAAATTACCCTTCTTTGTAATTGCCCCTATTTGAATTATATTCTTTTTGATGATCAATTTCTCACACTAACTTCAATCAGGATTCAAGCATTAGACAGAGAATAAAAAAAGGTTCCCGAAAAATGGAAAACAAATCTTAATATAAGATCTAATCTAAATTAAGGATGCAGATCTGCTCGTTCTAATATTGGAATCCTTTTCTTCTTGCATAATATCCCCCACACTACACATCAAAATAATATTATTCCTAAAAATAGCCATGACAAAATTAAGATCTTCAATCGCAATAAGAAAATTGACAAAACATTGGGGTTTACCTGAGAAGTGATGCATCCAAGGCAATGTCTAATCCTTTTTCAAGCACCAAATTTTCTTCAGCAATACGTACAAAACATAATCCATTCCATTCATCTCTATGAAAAGAGCATCCATCAGTTTGGAGAAAACAAGCCAAATCATGAGATGATTAAAAAAGAAAAGAAAATAGAGATATGCACCTTCAATCATGTTTAGATTTGCGATTTTAATTTTAGAGGAGAGGCGCCGCTGTAGTGCAAGTGATGCCTTGCAGAGTTTCCAGATGCCTCATTTTATAGTTAGGGCTTAACGTATTTGCTACTTCTAGAAGCATCGAGTCCAATTCATAATCTTAATTAAATTGAGGGCTTACCTGAAAAACTGAAAATATTGGATCTATATTTAGTATATACCACACTTGTCACGTGATATATAACTTTTTATAAAACTTTTTTTTTAATTCAATTTTATGAGTATCAAAAGAACACATAGAATCATAATTTTATGAGTTATGTTAATGAACAACTTAATTAATAAATTTAGTATAGTGGTAATTCATTTTGGTGATTTAAATACCATTCTTACTATGAAATTTAGTTAATTAGTGTTGGTCTCAAATAGAGCAAACAGATGTATGAGAAGAATACACTTGTATTTTAAAATCTTTTGACAAACACAGCAAACACTAGACTACACAACAAATAGCATGTGTGACCTTGACAGGGGACTTGTAAGTAGCATGTCGTAGTTACAAAGAGGCTAGTAATTGATACCTTTCATACTGCAAGGTTACAGAGAGACTTGTAAGCGGCGAATTAAAATATAAGACAAATTTTACACTCTTTAAAAGATTTTATCCCTATAAAAACAATAAATTTTAGCCTTTTTTTAAGGTATTAATTCTTTTTTATCCACAAATTTATAAAAATTCTTTTTTGGCCTTTTTTAAAATTAAGTGACCAATATACCCTAAATTCTCATCCCTTATTTTAAAATTTTCTTTTCACCCTAATCTTTTTACTATTTCATTTTTTACAACAAATTAAAATAAGTGACTAATATATGTTGGTCCCGAAACGAGTAAGATCAGTGTATGGCGGAGGGAATACACTGATGTCAGATTTTTCTGAAAGACTCAGAAAAATGCTCTTACACTCTCAGTCAGGATTTCCTGAATTACTCAGTATGCTGAAGGTCCACAGGGACAGCAGGGACAGTTCAGTAACAAGTCAGACAAGCTGAGTGTGAGTAATGTGCTCGGAAGCTCAGTAGAGATAACAAACCTACTGACTGCTTGAAAGCGAGTCAGTTGGACTACTATCTCAGTGAGCTAGAGTACGTGCAGAAGGTGAGCCCTTAGATTCTACTCGTTTTAGTTTCTGAAAACATTTTCTCTGAACTTGCTTAGTAAACTGGTGGTTAGGGCTGAGTGCACCGTATTAAGATTCAGGATGATTGATTCAGTCCTGAGGATAAAACAATGCAGAATGTTCAGTTTATTATGATGACAGTTATGATCCTGAACAAAGCAGTAAATCAGCACACAAGGGTCTTTTTAACGTGGTTCGGAGATAACCAACTCCTACGTCCACGACCTGATTTAACAGGAAGCTATCCTCAAAACCCTGAGGATAGGTGCTTGGTTTTACGTGCCAAGGGACACGAGTAGCCAACTTCTTCTCTTAGGAACTGACCCATGGGCGTTTTACAAGTCCCAGTCCTTCTAACCAACCAATCTCACACCCTGGGTGGTTTGGTATTCTGGTTTCCAACTGAGATAGCTCTAGCAATACAAAACAATGCTAGATATTAGAGCTATCGATCTAAGCAAATACAGAGTGAATCCTACTACAACACTAGGGAAATTTAATTGCAGAGTGTTGCTTATAGTATGCTTTGAGAGCTTGGATTCTTGAGAGTTTTCTCTTGGAAATTTCCCGTTAACCTTGAATGGGTGCAAGGTTCTCCATATTTATAGGCAAGATTCAAAATAAATCCGTTGGAGGAGATCTAATCAAATCTTTCCTATTTTGGGGTGGTTGCAGGCTAGAAATACTATTTGACCTAACCGCCATGCTTATTCTGGAAAGTCTGTCCCATCGCCTGCAACTTTGAGACGCATTAAATGCCGCATTAAATGCTGCGCAGACTCCGTACACACGTGTCGAAAGATCATTGGCTCTCCGTTCTAACGGCTAGTTGACTTTCAGACATTTGTCCTTCCTTGTACATTCAATACTCTGAGTCTCTTGTCAATAACTCAGTCTGAATGTTTGTCTTCATTGGAGTCTTACTGACATTCTCTTTGTCTCTTGTCCCATAGCATAAATAACCTTTTTGTCTTGGTCTTACATGGTTCAGGTGATCTGAACTATTGCCCGTGTCAGGTCTCATGTGTCTTCAGCACAGCCTGATAGATTATTCAGCCCAGTATGTGTAACCTTTCTGCTTTGAACTTATATGGTTCAGATAAACTGAACCAAGGCCCAAGTTGGGTCTTAAGTGCATTCAGCACAGCCTGATAGATTACACTTACTCTTCACTGACTAAGATCTGTCCTGAGTATGCTTAGTGTACTCAGTAGAAACATCAGTCAATGGTACTTCAGGATTGACTTCAGGACGGAACATCAGGCTTCGATCTTCAGCTTCAGACCCAGGCAATCTTCAGCAAGACTGACTGACTCCTTCAGGATGAATTATACTTCAGACTTCAGTAAATTGGGTCGACTCCAATATTCTTCACTCTTCAGCAAGTTCCTCCTGTACTGAATTTCTAACCTAACTATCCTGAACTATTTTATCCTGAACATCTGTACTTAGGCAAATTCATCAGGGGTTTTGGGATCTAATCAAAATACTCAGATTGTCCCAACAATATACATTTAATCATAGTATTTTTTTGACGGAGTAGGGTCGGATTGATTTTTTACGTTCCTTTAATCTAGAAAAAATTTAAAAGATATATGATTACGACTAATATTATTTTTTTAATTGTTAAGGATTAAGTAAGTAATCTTGAAAAGTCGGAACCTGGTCGGAGTCAGATCAATATTTTTTAAAATAGCATATTTAGTAAATTTTTTTTGTGACGGAGTTAGATCGGAAGTACTTCTTAGGTTACTTTTACCTAAAAAATACTATGCATATGTAAAAATTTGATTGACGTTATCTTTATAATTTCTACTAGTACAATAACTAGTATTTTGAAAAGTTGAATATTTGTCTAAATTGATTAAAACTATCATTTGCAATATTATTTTTATTACGGAGTTGGGTCGAAATGATTTTTTACGCTCATTTAAACTAGAAAATTTAAAAGATACATGATTACGACTAACTTTATCTTTTTTTTTAATATTTAAGGATTAAATATGTATTATTGAAAGGTCAAAATCTGGTTGGAGTCTGGTAAATTATTTTAGAAATAACATATTTAGTAATTTTTTTGTGACGGGGTTAGATCTGAACTACTTTTAAGGTTATTTTTAACTAAAAAATACTATGCATATATAGAAAATTTATTGACGTTATGATTTTAATTTTTACTAGTAAAATAACTAATATTTTGAAAAGTCGGATATTTGTCTAGATTTATTAAAAATATTATTTGCAATGGTATTTTTTTTACGGAGTTAGGTATGAATGATTTTTTACATTCATTTAGTCTAGAGAAAATTTTAAAGATACATGATTACGACTAACGTTATCTTTTTTTAATTTTTAAGGATTAAATATGTATTATTTTTAAGGTCGAAATGTGGTCAGAGTCCGGTAAAGTTTTTTAGTAATATCATATTTAGTAAATTTTTTTGTAACGGAGTTAGGTCGGAACTACTTTTTAGGTTATTTTTACCTAAAAAACACTATGCATATATGAAATTTTGATTGATGTTATCATTTTAATTTTTACTAGTAAAATAAATTGTATTTTGAAAAGTTGGATATTTCTCCAAATTTATTAAAAATATCATTTGCAATAGTAGTTTTTTGACGGAGTTGGGTTTAATTGATTTTTTACGTTCCTTTAGTATAGAGAAAATTTAAAAGATACTTAATTACGAGTAACACTATCTTTTTTAATTTTAAGCATTAAATACGTATTATTGAAAGGTCGGAATCTGGTCGGAGTCCGGTCAATTTTTTTAGAAATAGCATATTTAGTAAATTTTTTTGTGACGGAGTAAGGTCGGAATTACTTTTTAGATTATTTATACCTAAAAAATATTATGCATATATAAAATTTTGATTGACGTTATCATTTTAATTTTTACTAGTAAAATAACTAGTATTTTGAAAAGTCAGATACTTGTGTAAATTTATTAAAAATTAAAATGATAATGTCGAAAAGTCAGATATTTGTCTAAATTTATTAAAAAATAACAATTGCAATAGTATTTTTTTGACGGAGTTGAGTTTGAATGATTTTTTTACGTTCCTTTAATCTAGAAAAAAATTAAAAGATATATGATTACGACTAACATTATCTTTTTTAATTTTTAAGAATTAAATATGTATTATTGAAAGGTCAGAATCGGTCGGAGTCCGGTCGATTTTCTTAAAAATAGCATATTTAGTAATTTTTTTTTGGTGACGGAGTTAGATCGGAACTACTACTTAGGTTCTTTTTACCTAAAAAAATACTATGCATATGTAAAATTTGATTGACGTTATCATTTTAATTTTTACTAGTAAAATATCTAGTATTTTGAAAAGTCGAATATTTGTCTAAATTTATTAAGAGATATCATTTGCATTAACATTTTTTTTGACGGATTTGGGTCGGAATGATTTTTTACGTTCGTTTAATCTAGAAAAATTTAAAAGATACATGATTACGACTAACGTTATCTTTTTTGAATTTTTAAGGATTAAATATGTATTATTAAAAGGTCGTAATGTGGTAGGAGTCCGGTCAATTTTTTTAGAAATAGCATATTTAGTAATTTTTTTGTGACGAAGTTAGATCGGAACTACTTTTTAGGTTATTTTTACCTAAAAAATAATACGCATATATAAAATTTTGATTGACGTTATCTTTTTAATTTTTACTAGTAAAATAACTAATATTTTGAAAAAGTCAGATATTTATCTAAATTTATTAAAAATATTATTTGAAATGGTATTTTTTTGACGGAGTTAGGACGGAATGATTTTTTACGTTCATTTAGTCTAGAGAAAATTTAAAACACACATGATTACGACTAACGTTGTCTTATTTTAATTTTTAAGGATTAAATATGTATTGTTGAAAGGTCGGAATCTGGTCGGAGTCCGGTCAATTTTTTTAGTAATAGCATATTTAGTAAATTGTTTTGTGACGGAGTTAGGTCGGAACTACTTTTTAGGTTATTTTCACCTAAAAATACTATGCATATATTTTTTTTGATCAGTAAAAGGAATTTTATTAAAAATAGGTACAAGTAGTACCAAAATAAGTACATAAAGAGTACAACAACTCAATCTCTTATGATTATTCTGGGATTACATAACCAATCACTAAACGTAAATCTAGCAACACCTTGATCCTTTATCACTAACCAACTCCATAGTCTTACTTTAATTTCCTCCACGATCTTCGAGCTTCTAACCTCTCCATTCCTGAAAATAATATTATTTCTCCACTTCCAAATTACCCAAACAACACCAAGTCAAATAGTTGCTAAAACTCTTTTGCTCTGTTTTCCTTTCCTTGTACGTTCGAAGGCAGCAAAGTGAAAAAGAGAAACGGAATGCCAAGCCGTGGAAAGATTGAGCCATTTTGCAATTTCCATCCATATTTCATACACTTTACTACATTCAAAAAACACATGCTTGCTTGATTCTTCAAATTCACAACAAAAATCGCACCTTAATTCATCTCCTAAAACCAAGATATTTCGTTTTCTTAAGTTATCTTTCGTGGGTAAACGGTCATGAAATAACCGCCACCCATGACCGATAACCTTCATAGGTGCCCAACTTTTCCATATAGCCTTAAAGCAATTTCCATCTTCTCCCCCTTGAGGCTTGAGTCGCTGACGAGCATAAATAAAATCATAAGCTTCCTTGGTTGCGTAGCTTCCATTTGCCCCTCTATTCTACTTCCAAGAATCAGCTATGCCATCCTGTAAATGAAACCTGTTTAATAGGATAACAAGAGAATTAAACATTGAGGATTCTCTACCAAATAAAGGACGCCTCCACCTCAAGTTCCATCTCCAACTATACCCTTCCCATTCCCCCAACATCCCCACTCTTCCCTCCTTATCAAGACTTAAGTTTTAAAGTCTTGGAAACTTCGACTTTAAACTCTCATCCACAATCCAACCATCCTCCCAAAAGAAAGTTTGTTGCGCGTTTCCTATACACCTTTCTAAACCCCCATAAAACCATTCTCCTTCCGTTTCCGATGAAATTTTTACTATGTCTCTCCACCAACCCGACATACTCTCACTTATCCTCCTCGAACACATATTTAACCCCCTCCCACAACCCTCTCCATATCTAGACTCAACAACTTTAACCCATAAAAAAAAAATTCCCTAAAAAACCTCCACCTCCATTTTCCTAACAAAGCTTTGTTGAAAATCTCCACATCTCTCACCCCAAGCCCACCCAAAAATTTAGGATTGCAAATTGTTTTCCACTCAACCCATGGTATTTTGCTAAAATTCTCACTGCCCCCCATAGAAAATTACGTTGTAGGCTTACAATCTCACTCAAAAAAAATTGGGAATTTTATAAAAGGATAGGTAGAACGTAGGTAGAGCCGAGAGAACCGAGTTCAATAAAGTGATTCTGCCACCAAATGAGAGCTTTCTATCTTCCCAACACTTGAGTCTTTTCCTGATCTTTTGAACCACTCCAGACCACAAGGCCACCGAGCCATGAACCCCCCCTACTCTAATTCTGAAATAAGAAAAAGGCAGCTTTTCAACTTTACACCCAATGATATCAGCCATTTCATTCAGCTTTGATTCTTCCACAAGCACCCCAATGATACTGCATTTATCATAATTAACCTTCAGCCCTGAGGTGACTTCCAATATTCTAAGAATCCATTTTATAACCCGAGCATTCTCAAGGCTTGCAGACCCGATCATAATTGTATCATCTGCAAATTGGAGATGTGACACTCTAATTCTTTCTCTCCCAATTTCCGCAGCTTCAAACATGCCAGAATCAGTCGCCT
>JAPKLY010000673.1:2593-37998 GCA_026898435.1 Prunella vulgaris
ATTGAAGAATTCATTGCTTTAGGTAGCAGAAACCTAGGTTTAGGGGGGAAAAATGGAGGAAGAGGCTTCTTCTTGGATAAGGAGAGCCAAATACTCTCATACTATATGCCACCGTGTTGATTCTCTAAAGTTGGGTGATGTTCCTAATCGTATCACTCCTCTGCCAACCAGGATTTCAGGTTTAAAATCAAGGCCCGAAAAACCCCCCACAATTCTAAAGCCCGGTCCTAATGTAATCCAAATTCAGAAAAGTGTTTCCTCTAACAAGCACAGGACTGTTTCCCCCTCCCCACAAGTGAAGCTCTCTGATACGTTCAAGGAAGCTCGTTCTGAGAAGAAGCGCTTCTCCACTCCCCATCCTCGTAAGATAGAGCAAGAAAAGGGAATTGTAGGAAAGTTTTTACAGAGAGATGCTTTAGAAACCAAGAGGAATCATGGCACGAAATCGCCTCGAAATAATACGAGTCCTCTTAGACGACACTTTGCTTCGATCAAAATAACCGATAAATCTTCTAAGAGTAATAAGGAATCGACATGGAATAAGCTGTTTGATCATAGTGGGGGCAGGGTCACTTGTGTTGAAAGTGCAGATGTTTATGTTGTTGATCTTAGTAAGTTACTTTTGGGCCTAAAATTTGCTCATGGGGCTCATAGCCAGCTTTACCATGGGACTTATGACGGTGAACCTGTCGCTCTAAAATTCATCCAAGTTCCTGATAATGATGAAAACGCCCTTGGTGTTCGTTTGGAGAACCAGTTTACACGAGAGGCAACTCTGTTGTCGCGTCTCCACCATCCAAATGTAATTAAGGTACTTCATAATGATCAATGTGATAATGTCTCCTCATACTTGTGTTTAAATTTGTTACTCATGGTGAATTTATTTATGTTTGGGGTGTAGTTCTTAGGGGCATGTCGGCAACCACCGGTATTTTTTATTCTAACAGAGTATTTGGCAGAGGGGTCTTTGAGACAATACTTGCACAAACTTGAGCATAGATCTCTTCCATTGCCTAAGATTATCTCCATGGCTTTGGACATTGCAAGAGGAATGGAATATGTTCATTCACAGGGGATTATTCATAGGGATCTCAAGCCCGAAAATATTCTTATCTCTGATGATTTCCACATGAAAGTTGCTGATTTTGGTATTGCGTGTGAGGCAGCATATTGTGACCTTGTGACGGATGATCCTGGCACTTACCGTTGGATGGCTCCCGAGATGATCAAACGTAAGCACTATGGTAAGAAAGTTGATGTGTATGGATTCGGTCTCATTTTGTGGGAATTGGTTGCTGGAACTATCCCTTATGATGATATGACACCTATACAAGCTGCTTTCGCTGTGGTGAATAAGGTAAATTGTCCTTATATTTTATTGTTTGTAGGAATTCTATTACTTTCTATTCGAAGCATATATCTGTTAGTCAACGTTGATGCATGTTTGTTGTTATTTCTGTGAATTGGACAAATAGATTTTCTATTTGTTTCCAAGTACATATTTATGGTCTTTGTACGTTGGATTTAGATGAGGATGAAGAAGAAGAGGGTTTTTGTCCATGTTCTTATAGTCATATTGCAGAAAGAACAAAAAATCAGGAAACACACTCCACCGGAGATTAGTCCAAATTATTAAAAGAACCTTGTGTTTTGACTAATTACCAAATACCCCTAAAAAGAAATGTTTGGCTGATCGGGAAATGTAAAATCATTACACTTCCGTGTTCTTACAATATTTGCATTTGTTACTTGTTTTATAATTATGTTACTGGATAGTCGAACAAATTTTCTAGTGTTTACTGTCTGGGAATTTACTCAAACCACAGAGTTCTTTTGGTAATTTGGTCAAACCTGGAGGGAAGGTTTGGTAATTTACACTTTTCTTTATCTTCTTCGTCCCTCTCCCCGTTAATTTCCATGATTACCATTAGCTGAGGCTTACTAATGCAGAACTATTAAGTATTTATGTTTTTGCAAGTCAGGATACAAACTATTCATAGTGTTGGGAGTTAATTTTAGAGAAAAGATGAATTCAGCAAATGTATGATTTGTACTTAGTAAATCAATGAATGAATGGTTTCAGAACACGAGGCCTGTTGTACCAGTGGAGTGCCCCCTGGCCATGAAGGCTTTGATTGAACAATGCTGGGCTTTGCTACCGGACAAAAGACCCGACTTTTTGCAGATAGTGAAGGTTTTAGAAGAGTTCCAGGCTTCGATTGCTCGTGATGGAACACTCAAACTGGTGAAATATCAAACGTCTCAAGATCATAAAAAGGGAATGCTTCACTGGATTCAAAAACTAGGCCCTGCTCCTCCGTCGACTTCATCCATGCCTAAGCCTAAGTTTACCTGATTTTTGTTTTGTGGTGATCTCATCTGCCATCTTAGCTTCACTAGATTCCATTGTAATTAAAATTAAAGGTCGCAATAAACGTCTGTTTCTCGTTTCAGCTGTGCCTAAAATATTAGATTCTAGGTTTTTGTAAAAGATGACTACTCGTGGGCAATCATGTACTTTTTAAATATGGTTGATCCTCATTCATCTTCTATTTAGTGCAACTTAGGATATGATGATGTTATTTTTCATGTCTTGATATTTTTTGGATGTGTTCGTTTCGGGCTATAGGAGGATTTTCTGTGTGTAATTATTCTGCTGAACATAGATTGGTTCGGTTTGATCAAACCTGAATTTACTATATTGATCCAACATTCACGGAGGACTCTCCTACTTTGATAAAATGGCTAGTTTGTTTTGTTGGACAAAGGAGGATGATTGATATTTTTGTCTCATTTATCTTTGATTCTTAAGATTTTCTATAGATTAGTTATAAGTTGATAAATTTTGTTATTGATGATTGTTGAATTTTGTTAAATGTTAATTACAAAATGGTAATCTTATTAGTAAATTATTACTTTGTGGATGATTTATAAATTTTGTGTGAGATTGTTTTATAACATGAGATTAATATAAAATGTGTTTATTAATAAAAAAAATTATTATTTTTAAAAATGATAAAATTTTATCATTACTTTTTAAAAAAATATTATTATATTTTATTGTAAATTTATAAGTGATAATTACATTACAAAAGAGAAGGATAGAATCAAAACCCATCATCATAACTTCAACATACATTTTAGTATATAATTGAGAGTTGGCAAATTGATTACGACTATATTAATCAATTAAAGCAACTCAAATTGTGGCGACGTGATGATGCTAGCTGCAGGCTGCATGCTATAATCTTTACCATGTCTGTTCACAAAAATTTTACGTAGTTTCTGGTAAAATAAAGTAAATAAAAATTTACCGAGTAGGATATAAATTATGAGACGAAAATAATAAAATAATATTATTCAAAAGTCATATTTTTCTAAATTTCCCTATAAAATTAATTCTCTCTACTACAATATAATTCTCGCCATAGAATTCTTCTCTCCCCTTATTTCTCTCACATTCTCTTTCTCTCTCTATTGACTTTACGAAAAGTGGACCCTACCTCACACCCTACCCATCACGCTCCATCATATCCGGGTCCATCGAGGAATCACCCATCCTCCCGTATAAAATACGTATTTATTTATTTATTTATTTATTTATATATAATAAAAATCTGTGAAAAAGAAAAGAGTCTTGATTCATGTTGATATTCGATTTTCATCAGTCATTATTCTACATGGATTATGAGTTTTCCCTTAATAAAATACTTTCAGATATGGGATATTTTTAATTGAAGAATCTCCTCTTCTTTTTCTGAATTTTAAGAATAAACGGAAGCATATAATGAGAATTATACCCTTTTGGTTAGTCAAGATACAATTTTTTAATATGTTTTTTGGTTTGATTTTATTTCGTGAGCTGATTCTTTTATTATTTATTGCGGCAATTATTAGTAGCAAATGGGGTGTATAATGATGGGGTGTTCCTTAATTTTCAAAAGAATTGATTACACTTTATTAATTATGTTTATTTTTTAATTGTCTCTTGCGGTGCGGTGTTAACATGTTGATTTTTTTGTCCCTTGGGTATGGGATTTCAGGCTTTGAAGGAAGGTGTTGTTTGACTTTGAAGCTAAAAGGGTTTCGTTTTCTTTTATTCAAGTTCTACCCTATTTTTCACGAGGTATGAACAGGCTTCCCCACATGTAAATATTGATGGATTCGAGATTAATGTTGGATTGATTGGTGTTCCTAAATTTGTACATGGTTTCAATTTTCTGATGTTGATTAGACATATAGTCCGCCATTGATAGGTTTTGAGGGTTGATGAAGCTTTTGCTCTATTATACATTTAATCCGCCATTGATAGGTTTTGAGGGGTTGTTGAAGCTTTGATGGAGGTGGAATTTGATTCTTCTCTGTTGCTAGTTTGGTGGGCTTCCAAATTTTCTGCAAATCTTGATTTAGGAGGCAAAATCTTGAAGAATTCATAGCTTTAGGTAGCATAAACTTAGGATTAGGTAAAAGAAAAAATGGAGGAAGAGGGCTCTTCTTGGATAAGGAGAGCCAAATACTCTCATACTATATGCCACCGTGTACTCTGAGGTTGGGTGATGTTACTAATCGTATCACTCCTCTCCAAAACAGGATATCAGGTTTAAAATCAAGGCCCGAAAAAACCCCCACAAATATAAAGCCCGGCCCTAATGTTGTCCAAATTCAGAAAAGTGTTTCCTCTAACAAGCACAGGACTGTTTCCCCCTCCCCACAAGTGAAGCTCTCCGATACATTTAAGGAAGCGCGTTCGGAGAAGAAGCGATTCTCCACTCCCCATCCTCGTAGGATAGAGCAAGAGAAGAGAATTGTAGGGAAGTTTTTACAGAGAGATGCTTTAGAAACTAACAAGTTTCTTGGCACGAAATCGCCTAGAAATAATACGAGTCCCCTCAGACGACACTTTGCTTCGATGAAGATTCCTGATAAATCTTCTAAGAGTAGTAAGGAATCGACATGGACTAAGCTGTTTGATCATAGTGGGCGCAGGGTCACTTGTGTTGAAAGTGCAGATGTTTATGTTGTTGATCTTAGCAAGTTACTTTTGGGCCTGAAATTTGCTCATGGGGCTCATAGCCAGCTTTACCATGGGACTTATGATGACGAACCTGTCGCTCTGAAATTCATCCAAGTTCCTGATAATGATGAAAATGAACTTGGTGTTCGTTTGGAGAACCAGTTTACAAGAGAGGCAACTCTCTTGTCGCGTCTCCACCATCCAAATGTAATCAAGGTACTTCACAATGATCAGTGTGATAATGTCTTGTTTCTTGTATTTAAATTTTCTTTTTCTTATTGAATTTATTTATATTGGAATATAGTTCTTAGGGGCATGTCGACAACCACCAGTATTTTTTATCGTAACAGAGTATTTGGCAGAGGGGTCTTTGAGACAATACTTGCACAAGCTTGAGCATAAATCTCTTCCATTGCCGAAGATAATCTCCATGGCGTTGGACATTGCACGAGGAATGGAATATATTCATTCACAAGGAATTATTCATAGGGATCTCAAGCCCGAAAATATTCTCATAACTGATGATTTCCACATGAAAGTTGCTGATTTTGGTATTGCTTGTGAGGCGGCATATTGTGATCTTGTGACAGATGATCCTGGTACTTACCGTTGGATGGCTCCAGAGATGATCAAACGGAAACACTATGGTAAGAAGGTCGATGTGTATGGATTCGGTCTCATTTTATGGGAATTGGTTGCTGGAACTATCCCTTATGAAGATATGACGCCTATACAAGCTGCTTTTGCTGTGGTGAATAAGGTGATATTAATGATCATTTGTATGAGTTCTATTACTTTAAATTCGCAGCATATTCAACATGGATGCATGTTTCTTGTATTTTTGCAAATTGGACAAAGACAAATAGATTTTTTTATATATTTCCAAGTACATCTTTATGGTCTTAAGTTGGATTAGGCAGCAGGAAAATAGACCAAGAAAATAAAATACTTGTTTGATTGATCAGGAAAATCTAAAATCATCTTTACCTCTTATTCAAACGACACCTGGAGGGATGTTTTGATAATTTACACTTGTGTTCGTCCCCCTCCCCCAGTTATTTCCAGTGATTACCATTAGTTGAGGATACATAATATTGAGAGTTAATTTAAAAAGGAAATATGAATGGTTGATTTGTAGTATTACATTTAGTAAAAGCATTGAATGAATGGTTTCAGAATATGAGGCCTGTTGTACCAGCAGAGTGCCCCCAGGCCATGAAGGCTTTGATCGAGCAATGCTGGGCCTTGCAGCCCGACAGAAGGCCCGACTTTTTGCAGATAGTGAAGGTTCTAGAAGAGTTCCAGTCTTCAATTGCTCGTGATGGAACACTCAAACTTGTAAAATATCAGACGTCGCAGGATCATAAAAAGGGAATGCTTCATTGGATTCAAAAGCTCGGCCCTGCTCCTCCGCAGTCGACTACTTCATCCATGCCTAAACCTAAGTTTACCTGATTTTTTGTGTTTTATGGTGATCTCATCTGCCTTTCTAGCTTCATTAGATCCTTCTCTCCTATTATTGTAATTAAAACTTTAAGGTTGAAATAAACGTTGCTTTCTTGCCTCTCTTTTTCCTTTCAGATCAATTTTTAGATTTGGGCGATCATTTGCTTTTAAATATGGTTGATACTCCAACCCCTTGCTCTTTTGATAAAAAAAATAAAAACTACATCATGTATTACATTAAAAAATAGCATGGTTGAAAATTGAAATATCAATTTGACTTATCTTTATAAGATATTTTGGACAGAATGCATGCATGCATGTTAATGTTCATGCATCTTAATATTCATGGTTTCACACAATCTTAATATATCTTGCCTTGTGTATGTGCTAATACTGACAATACAATAATTCAAGTGGTAAACGCAAGAAAAGTGTCTGCTCTTGAATGAATCATGAGCCAATTAATGCTTTTAGGTTTATAAAATTTGTGCACCAATTCTACTAAATGTGTTCAAATTCAACAAAAAATATGTACTATGTTCAAATAAACTATACTTTGTTGAATGTTGCTTATCAAATACTAATATTCTAGAATTTGATTTGATTTTATAATCAAAATTAAATGATCCCATAGTATATGATTTAATTGTAAAAAAAAATAGATTGAAGTTTTTTTTTAAAAAAAATCCACAAGTTTCAGTTAAAATACAATTCTAGAATAATAGATGCAAGTTCCACAAAACTTTTGGGCTTATAAATTAAGAAATTTGATAGAATAATAACTGTATTACTAATAATGTATATGTAAGAAAGGATAAATATATAATAGCTTCTTTTTTTTTAAAGAAAAAGATAAACTTTCTCTAAAACAATCAAAATGAAAAAGTTAAGAATATTTGTTTGAGGGGGAGGGAGCATTGAATTGATGTAAGAAAAGAAAATCCCAATTGGTAGAGTGAGGGAGTTTGTTGGGGTTGGGGGAGGGCTTAAGTTGGATATTTAGTAGAAAATTAAACTTTCCTTATAAGGAAGGCTCAGGTTAAATGTTTGTTTGGGAATGAATAATTTGTTTTTTCTTTTTAAAAATGTTTGGGCCTATACTCAGTTTGGATTTTAAATGTAACATATATTATTCAATATTAAAAAGGATCTGACTATAAACCCCTCCAATATTATAAGATACACCTAGTTTGCTATTCTTTTAATAAGATAATTTATTTTAATTTATCCCTTTCCGACGCATCAATTCCACATTCTTTTCTTCCCCAGTTTTCCAACCGCACAATAATTTTTTCAAGCCCTGCAGACCAATCTCTAAGTTTCTCCAATAATTTTATTGTCTTTATAAAAAAAAAATCTTCATTTTGTAACATCGAATAATGAATTGATGGAAGACGGCGGCAAATTAAGATAAATATGTATTTAACAATTATATTTTTATGAATGTATTAAAATTAATGTATATTTAATTCAAATTTTTATATAAAAATAAATAAAATAGATATTTGATAATATATGTAGGTGTATCCGATAAAATTGGAGGGGTATATAGTTGGCCCTATTAAAAATTACTTTTAAATGCTTGGGCCTATAGTCAATTTGGATTTTAATAGACAAAATGTAAAAGCCCAATAGCCAACTCCAATTTATTTACCAATCCCCTTTTGAACGCAAGTCCAAATTATTCGAAACCCTAAAACGCTATCCTCTCACTCTCGTCACCCAACTCTCACAGCCCTCCCTCGTCGTCGACTTCTCACAGCAAGCAAACATGGTAGGATTCGAAGTCGGCGCAGTGCCGTTCAACCCTGACGGCTGGGGCCCACCGGATTCCGCCGCGTCGGGACTCATCGTCCCTAACCACCCCTCCAATGTGCCGTTTGCCCCCTTTTCCCGTTCGGAGAAATTAGGGCGGATTGCCGATTGGACCCGAAATATGTCGAATCAGAACCGTCCCGGATCCAAACAGGGATTCCACGCCGATTCAGCGTTTGATTTCTCCGGCGACGATTCTTTCGCCACACTCGCCGCCGATGAAGACTCGTCCTTCCGCCTTGTCGACACCTCCGCCAAATCACACCACCACAACCCTAACCGACCTAAATTCAACCCTAGGTGGCGATTCAACCCTCATCATAACCGTTCTCAGCTCCCTCAGCGCCGTGACGAAGAGGTTGAAGCGAAAAAGCGCGAAGCCGAGAAAGATCGCGCGCGTCGCGATAGGCTGTACAACGCCAACCGCTCCCAGCCGCAGCGCCGCGAGTCCTCTGTCTTCAAGTCGTCGGTGGATATCCAGCCCGAGTGGAATATGCTTGATCAAATCCCCTTCTCCACGTTTTCGAAATTATCTTTCGCGGTTGCTGAGCCTGAGGATCTGTTGATTTGCGGTGGGCTTGAGTTCTATGACAGGACTTACGATCGAATTACTCCGAAGAATTGCAGACCATTGGAGCGTTTTAAGAGCCGAAACTTCTTTAAAGTTACAACCACTGACGATCCTGTTATCAGGCGTTTGGCTAATGAGGATAAAGCCACAGTTTTCGCCACCGACACTATCTTGTCGACATTGATGTGCGCTCCCAGGTCTGTTTACTCGTGGGATATTGTGATTCAGCGCGTCGGGAATAAGCTTTTCCTTGATAAGAGAGATGGGTCGCAGTTGGATTTACTCTCTGTACACGAGACATCACAGGAGCCCTTGCCTGATCTAAAGGATGATATCAATTCTATCCATTCATTGAGTGTTGAAGCTGCTTATATCAATCAGAACTTTTCGCAACAGGCTTTGATTAGGGATGGAAATAAGGTGGCTTTTGAGGAACCTAACCCTTTCGCTAATGATGGGGAGGAAGTGGCTTCAGTTGCTTATAGGTATAGAAGATGGAAGTTGGATGATGACATGTATTTGGTCTCGAGATGTGAAGTCCAAAGTGTTGCTGATATGAACAATCAGAGGAAGTTTTTGACCCTGAATGCGCTGAATGAGTTTGATCCCAAGTACTCTGGGGTCGACTGGCGACAGAAGCTGGAGACTCAGAGGGGTGCTGTGTTGGCAACTGAGTTGAAGAACAATGCTAACAAGTTAGCAAAATGGACTACACAAGCCTTGTTGGCAGGTGCTGATATGATGAAACTGGGGTACGTTTCTAGGGTTCACCCCAGGGATCATTTCAATCACGTGATATTGGCAGTTGTTGGGTACAAGCCCAGGGATTTTGCTACTCAAATTAATCTGAATACCTCAAACATGTGGGGTATTGTTAAGAGTATTGTGGACTTGTGTATGAAGTTGAAGGAGGGAAAGTATGTTCTTGTTAAGGATCCATCTAAGCCGCAGGTGAGAATTTATGATGTGCCACAGGATGCTTTCGACAATGATTACGTCGAGGAGCCACTGCCAGAGGATGAACAAGTTCAGCCTCCGGCTGAGGATGCTGATGGTGTGGATGCAAGTGCAGTTGTTGATGATGCAGGAGAAAAGGATGCAAGCAAAGAAGCTGCCAAATAGGTGACAATTTCTGGTACTTTTTAATCTTTCTTATTCTGCTGTTCATTTTGTAATTTATTGTGCTGAATGGATTTTTGATAAGTAATTGAAGTTGGTTTACCCTGCTAATTTAGTTCTGAGAATTGTCTTATTAGATGTACATATCTTTTGGATTAGTACCGTAACATGTTATAGATTAAATAGCTGACAATCTATGCTGGTGATGATAGCTGATTGCTAGTTTAAGTTGCTTAAATATTTTAAAGATAAACTGATGAGATATTCAAGCTTGACTTTCTAAAGCAAATAAAAATGAACTCACGAATCTGCTTCAACTAAAAATAATTATCTGTTGATGCGATGTGGCAAGTAATTGTGAGAATAGACTAGTGATAGCTGGTGTGCTTTGTTGCGCTTGTTTCAAGTTTTTAAATGAGAATGTAAACTTCTCTTTTTACGCTCTGGATATGTTGGAGGAGGATTATTTCCAAGGTTACATTATTAGTTGTTTGTACTCTAATTTGGAAAAATGAGATAAATAGGGTTGTTGGTTGAGCATAGGGGAATAATTGGGAAAATTAATCATAGAAGAGGAAATGTTTATTCACGATGCGGTAATGATTACTTCATTTAGGAGGGAAACAATGTTATTGATCATCTTTTGTTTTCATTAACCGCCATAGTTAACATTTATTCTTTCCCTTTCACGTTCCATTGAAAATTTTCTATTCAAGCACTCCCTATTGTATTGTTCCAGAGTACACACCTTTCATCAAACTTCAGTTTATTCAACCCCTTTAAACATTTTATGGTTCTATGGGTATTAATTTGTAGTTGTCGAGACTTTAGCTACATTATTACCTCCTTGTTGGTGACCATTAGTTTTATGGTCTCTCTTTTCCTCTCTCTTTTAATTTTATAATTTGAAAATGTGTGCAACCTTCATTAGATGCTGGTCTTGTGTATCCAGGAATTAAGGGAAAACGAGAGGAAGGTGTCATCGACAGAGGGAGTTTTGAGGGTTTGGAAGTTTCATGGGAAGTTTCTGTAATCAAAGATAACTCAAATGGTGATTTAGTGACAATGGTTACAGCTACTGCCTTCATTTATTTTCTGACGACCATCTTTGTTTTGCTTCTAATAATCTCTCCTCTCTCTGGTTTTTTTATTTTTCTGTTTATGTTCTAATGTTGTTTCTGTGACTGGGAGATAATTCAATCTGGGATTTTGGTGCATTAATTTCATAAAATTGCCTTTCTTTTTTGTACATTTAATCGATCGATAGATGATTTCAATGCCCTATGGGCTTTGACTATTTTAGTATATATCACCTTTAATTTTGATGTTTTAGATGTTCTAAATTGTTGCCAGATTATTTCATATTTTTCAAGTTTCAACATTGGTTAGTGACTTTATTTCCCATTATACAAAATTATCAGGAAATAGAAATCAATTTTGTTAAGGGAATATTAGGTATTTTTACCTTTTCCCCTCTATGTATGTGATTTATACAATATTGTTAACACTTCTTGAATTCCATCTGTTTTCAAATTCAAAACAATAAATATTTTCATATATATCATTTTAATATATAGTTATATTATCATGAATTTCTAATTTTTTAAACAAATACGCTTTACCTTGGGTGTTTTTTTTTTTGACAATGTGGTAGCTAGAACTGCTCACCTTGTCGCATTAGATACCACATAATCAGAAGGTTGCTCTTCATAGATTTTGGAAATTCGTGATATAATGGTTGTTGCAAAATGTAAAATTATTTTTCGTAATTATGAAATATGTATGGTAAATAGCCTATTCAGTGAAGATAATCGTAGTTTTCTTGAAGAACCAAATCACACTTATCTGTATTTTTATAGAATTTAAAAGTTTCAGTAAGATATTACTTTCTCCGTCCCAGAGGTGTTTTCAAACACCTCTGAGATGGCACAACTTTTAAAAAAGGTAGAGTGTTGTGTAAAGTTATATTATTAAAATAATGAGATTAGTTGGATTGTGAGGATAAAGTTAAAATAATAGTTTTCATTTATAGGGTGTGAAAATAATTGTGTGACGGACGAAAAAGGAAAGTGTAAAAACAATTATGGGACGGAGGGAGTACTACTTATAAAATAGTTATTCCATTAACAAAAGATGTCTTGTGGGCTATACTAGGTTCATTTTATTTCAACACAAAGATAACGTAAAGAATTTTAGGGATATTACAAATATAAATTTGCCACTAATTCATTAAAAAATTTCACTTATAAAATGTTAAAATTTTAAAAATAACTCTCTTTTTTATAAAAAAAAAAAACTATTATCACATTTATTATAAATCTATTATCAAAATTTTTAAAAAATATTGTAACATTTTATTATGATCTCATCATCATTTTTTTGTATTATGAAATCAGTTCATGGTGTGCAATTTTCATCTAATTTTAAATTGTTTTAGTGGGTTATATGACTCATAAAAAACATAATTGAGACTATTAATTCATACAAATAAGAATATTCGTTCATATAATGAAGCAACAAAAATAATATTTTATATAAATTTGTGAATATTATGAAGGTGAAAGTAAGTAAATAAAATAATTACAGAATAGAGATAATAATTCATATACATTAAAATATTAATTTTATTAGTTTATTTGATAAACAATATTAATATATTGAGTATACAAACCGCTTCAATGAAAAAAACATTATCTGAATATGTCAATGAAGCTGATCCAATTTGTGTTTTTTAATTTTAATTAAAAGAGTTAATTTTTTTTAATGCGATTTGGTATATTATTTGATTAATATAAGGTGTTAATTTATTTTTTGTTAGTACAACTTACATTCCCATCAAATGGTATTGTCAACATTAGACCAATGCAATGCAATGCAATATTAGAGTTGTAAATTTGTAATATTGTGGTGAGATGTGGAAACCCATTATTTAATTATTTACTCACAATCTTTAATATGAAACGAATGTTACACTTTATGAAACTCAATCAAATTTTGAAATAGAATATATAATAAATTAAAATACCAAATAGAATATAGTAGTTGAACAAATTTTTTGAGAGTAAAATATTTTTAAGAGAAAAGTTCAACCACATTTCAAGGGTTGGAATTATTAGAATAACCTTTACCAAACACTACATACATAGAGATTGGATTAATGTGTGTGGATTATAGCGTTGAATTGGTATAGTCTTTGGAGTAATTCACAAATATTGAGATTACCCAATCATTAGCTAATATTTAATTCACTATAATAATAATAATAATAAATAATAATAATAATAATAATAATAATAATAATAATAATAATAATAATAATAATAATAATAGCAAAATTAACACTCTAATTAATTTCATAAGTTTGAACAAAGAAATTGAAAGGAAAAAAGAAGGATAATAATTGAACAAATGAAAGCAAATTAAGGGAGAATAATCGCTGGCCAAATTACAAAAATCCAAATTACTTAAGGATCTTATATTTTAAATAATTATTAAATATTTCCAGACCGATCGGAAAACTTGTTTGACTAATTGACTAAAGTAATAATACGAAATAATTTATTGATTCAAATTTTAAGGAATACACTATAAATTAAATGGTCATCCAATATTTTATTAGTCAAACGATTTTTTGGTCTACTAATTTGTAGAAGGTGGAGATTTTGTAATTTATTGTTATTCACATGAACATATACAATATTATTAAATAAAGAATTTTTTGGAAAATGAAATACAAACATTTTCATGGCTCAAATAACATTATGAGATCTTTAATTATAAATAAATAAATTTATTATATGTATTTCATGTTAATCCTTAAAATATCATATGAGAGTTTGATTGAAAGATAAATAATATTATTAAATTAAATAATGTATATACGTGTATGTACGAGTCAAACTCACTTGTAGGGAATAATGATATGTACATCAGTAGATATAAATTTATATATCAATGGCAAATGTGATAATAAGATATAATTAAAATTTATACAATTAACTTAAATAATAGTGAATTCCTATGTATTAAGTGTCACTATTACATTTATATTTGATATATAAGTTTGTGCCTGTTAATTAGGATATGATCATTTGATTGCACTTCCAGAGATATTTAGAATGGTATATGGGTACGGTGCTATCATATAATAGTTGATGCTATTTATAAAAAAGAATAAGTAAATTATATTAAAACGTGTGGGTTAATTTTATTAAAAGTTTATATTAAAAAATTAATTATAATATAATTTTTTTACTATACATATACATTTCAATGTGATCAGCATTTAACTATTGAATAAATAGAGTGTGCCACAAAATATTTACTTGAAGATTATAGACAAAGAGTTGAAAGTGTTGTAATCGAGAGAAAAGCGCAAGCATAAAAGTAAATAACACGGAGTTTGATGACTCAGTTCGTCACGGAGTGACTACGTCTGGGGGCGACCAAGCCAGGAGAATATACTAATATGAACTGCCGCTTACAATATGGAATTGTGTATAGAATACAAAGGGAAGATACAATATATAAAGAATACCTAACCCTAGCATCTAAATCTTGTGGGCCTAAAGCCCACTGGACTATAATCTATATATTATGTCCATATATTATAATAATATATTTCAATATATTATAACACTCCCCCTTGGACATAATATGACAAGGAAGAATGCAAGTGTTACTTAGTGGAGTGTTACAAATGACCTCGAGGATACAATCATCAAGATTGTTTAACATTTGTTACTCCCCCTGAAGATAACAACCTTCCAAGTCGACGCATCCCGATTCCATGTACGCACTTTTCAAAAGTCGAAGTAGGAAGGGATTTAGCGAACAAATCAGCTAGATTGTCACTTGAGCGTACTTGTTTTATCGTGATCTCACCACTCTTCTGGAGTTCGTGAGGATAAAAGAATTTTGGGGATATATGCTTCGTCAAGTTCCCTTTGACATAGCCATTGCTCATTTGCGCAATACATGCAGCATTATCTTCATAGATAATTGATGGGCTTAAGTCAATAGAAGGGATACCACACGAATCGTGAATGTGTTTTACAATGGACTTTAACCACACACATTCTCGTGCAGTTTCGTATAGAGCTATGATCTCTGAGTGGTTTGACGATGTGGTCACCAAAGTTTGTTTGACAAATCTCCATGAAATGGTTGTTCCACCACAGAGGAAAACATAACCCGTTTGCGATTTCGCATTATGGGGATCAGATAGATAACATCAGCATAACCTATAAGTGTTTTGTCTTGGTTTCTTTGATAGAAAAGACCAAGATCTTGAGAACCTTGAAGATATCGTAAGATATGTTTCACACCATTCCAATGTCTGCTCGTAGGGGAGGCACTAAACCTTGCAAGTAGATTGACTGCAAAGGCAATATCGGGCCTAGTGCAGTTTGCAAGATAGAGCAGTGCACCAATTGCACTTAGATATGGAACTTCAGGTCCCAATAGCTCTTCGGTATCTTCCTTAGGTCTGAATGGGTCCTTTTCCAAATCAAGGGAACGGACAGCCATTGGAGTGCTTGAAGGATGAGATTTATCCATATGGAATCTCTCCAACACTTTCTTTAGGTAAGCTGATTAGTGTATCAGTATTCCTTCAGGGAAATGCTCGATCTGCAGGCCGAGACAGAACTTGGTTTTACCCAAAGTTTTCATTTCAAATTCAGTTTTTAAGATTGAACTTGCTTCTTCAATCTCTTTCCTTGTTCCGATAATGTTTAGATCATCCACATACACCGAGATGATGTAAAAACCATTAAGGGATTTCTTAGTAAAGACACAAGGAAAAGCATCGTTATTTACGTATTCCTTCTTCAGGAGGAATTCGCTTAGTCGATTATACCACATACGACCTGACTGTTTTAAGCCATATAACGAGTGTTGCAACTTAATGCTGAACATACTACGATGTTCGTTATTCCTCATTTGGGGAATAGTTAATCCATCAGGGATTTTCATATAGATGTCAGAATCTAATGATCCGTATAAATATGCGGTAATTATGTCCATTAACTGCGTTTAACTGCCAGGGATATATGGCGGAACTTTATAATATTAACAACAGGAGTATTTGTTTGATCACATCAAACTCAATAATGGGTCACTGCGAAAAACCCTTAAGCTGTTAATCTCGCTTTGTATCTCTCAACTTCATTTTGTTTCGTATTAATACCCATTTATATCCTTCAGGGATAAAATGTTTAGGGGGTATGTACGATAGAACAAAACAGTTTATTTTGCGAGTCTAGCTCTTCCATATTTGCTTCTTTCTATTGCATCTAATCAAATTTAGATACTGGTACCAGATTTTAGAAAGAGCAATTATGGGTACGAATATGTTGTCGACAACAGTGATATGTTTGTCTCCTGTGTTTATTAAGATTCATGTAAACCAGATCTTGATCATTTCCCATTGATCTGGGTGTTCCGCAATCCTAGTATTTTGATTGCTATGTGCACGTGCTTTTTACTAGGATTTCTCGTCTTCAGGACGAATCTCTTCAGGAGATTTCATGAGTGACTGAATATATTATTAGCATTAATATACCATGGTTTTGTGTAAGGAGGTTCATTACGCTTCTGGCGTATAGGGGCATCCTTAACTATTCACAGTCACTTCATTTATAATCAGTAATGCATTTGATAATGCATCTGGCAGATTACTTGCTGATTATTGCAAGTTTATTTTCTTTTGAACTTCTGGTTCAAGTTTGACTAGTGCGTGGGCCTAAGTATTGAAGATCTTTTTTGTTCCACATAATTTCACGGCATTTATTAATTGTGGTATTTTTCTCTCCCCCTAAGGCCGGAAATAGATCTTCGTCGAATGTGCAGTCAGCGAAACGGGCTGTAAACTGATCCCCAGTTAAAGGCTCGAGGTATTTAAGTATTGTGAGAGATACAAAACCGATGTAAATACCGAGTTTCCTTTGTGGTCCCATAGATGTTCGCTTAGGTGGTGGTATTGGAACATACACTGCACAATCGAATGTTCGCAGATGGGAAATGTTAGGTTCATTTCCACGCACGAGTTGAATAGGGGAATATTCATGATATGCAGTTGGTCGGAATTGGATTAGTGATGATGCATGTAAGATTGCATGCCCCCAACATGAAATAGGTAAGTTCGTTTTTGTAGTAGTAGCGGTCTAGCGATTAATTTAAGACGTCTAATTAATGATTCAGCTAGACCATTTTGAGTATGAACATGAGGGACCGAATGCTCCACTTTGATTCCCAATGCCAAACAACAATCATCAAATGCCTTATAGGCGAATTCACCGGCATTGTCCATGCGTATGGATTTGATTGGATGATCTGGGAATTGTGATATCAACAGGATAATCTGAGCAATAAGCTTTGCAAAAGCAGTATTGCGAGTGGATAGCATGGTGACATAAGTCCACCGAGTGGATGCATCTATTAGGACCATAAAGTACTGAAATGGTCCGGATGCAGGATGTCGGTCCACAAATATCTCCTTGAATCCGCTCAAGGAATTTAGGAGATTTAGTTCTTACTTTACTACTAGAAGGACGAATTATGAGTTTACCCTTTGTGCAAGCATCACATATGTATTCATTAACAGAAGGGATTCTGTTGTGTGTTATGTTATGGCCAGATGAATTACATAGAATCCGACGCATCATGGATTGTTTTGGATGTTTTAACCGCTCATGCCATAGTTTGAAAGAGTTTGGATCATTAAATTTTAGATTAAGAGCTATATGGAGATTTGAGGGTCTGATGTATGTATAATACAAACCAGACGAGAAAGATGGAAGTTTTTCGACGATGTGTTTACGACAATTCAAATAGTGAGTCATCAACATATATTCACTATTGTCCTCAGTATTTGTTTCAATGTGATAGCCATTCTGTCGAATGTCTTTGAAACTGAGGAGGGTACGCTTTGATTGTGGAAACAATAAAGCATTCTCGATTATTAATTCGGTACCCATAGGTAGAATGATCGAGGCTCTTCCGGAGCCAACGATTTGTATGTCGTCGTCGGAAATAGTAGTGACACTTCCTTTCTTTTCGGTTAATGTTTGGAAAAATTGTCTATCTTTTAAGATAGTATGTGTAGTAGCACTATTTACTAAGCACAACACATTAATCTCCATAAGCACTTAAGTGTATGTTTGGATACGTTAAGATATGAGGAATGCTAAGGAGAGCCAAGATTACAGACGCTGATTAATCAGCCGCACAAGGGATCACTTAGGTCCTACTTTATCAAGAACGTATTAAATTTTGTAGTCAATGGTCATATGTTCACCCAAGAGGTCATCCTTTGTCTATGACAAAGCCTGCTTTGGGCAGGTCGGTGTGGTGTGTTTCACCGTGATGAGCCTTCCCATTTTTGTCTTTTAGCATACGTTGATACGCCTCCACCAAATGTTTTGGAGTTCGACACTGGCGAGACCAATGGTCGTCGCATCCACACTTGTGACAGAGTTGTTTGTTCTGTGCACGTGAGCTCGATGGTTTATCTTGAGGTGCATTATTATCAGTTGCACTAGATTGTGCATTGTTGCGACCTCGACCTCTTCCCCTACCACGGCCTCGACTTCGGGTCGATCCGCGTCCCCCACTCGCCTCATTTCCTTTTCCACGTTTACGGCCTCTAGAGTTCCTCCGAGTAGCATGTGCTTCAGGCACAGCTTGTGAGCCAACCGATCTAGTATTGTGATTTTTTATCAACAAGTGGTTGTGCTTTTCTGCAACTAGAAGTGCAGAAATAAGGTCGGAGTGTGTGTGATACTCTTTGGCCCTGTACTGCAGTTGGAGTACAAGATTAATAGCGTGGAAAGTGGAAAGAGTTTTTCAATTAACTGATCAACAGTTATTGTTTTTTTACACAGCTTAAGCTGAGAAACTATGCGATGTAGGGCGGAGTAGTACTCCGTTACAGACTTGAAGTTTTGGAAACGAAGTGTTATCCATTCATGTCTGGTTTCGGGGAGGATCACATCGTGTTGTTGTTGGAATTGATCTTGGAGGGATTTCCATAACATCGATTGATCTTTTTCAGTGAGGTATTCGTTCTTAAGATCTTTGTGAAGATGATGTCTTAAGAAGATTAGAGCTTGTGCCATTTTGGCAGTTGTGGATTTAGATGGTTGTCTAGTTGTGTCGGTAAGGTCTTTAGAGACAAGGTGAGTTTCAACGTTGAGAGCTCATGTCAAATAGTTATGGCAATCAAGTGTCAATTAATCGAATTCACATTTAGTGATGTTTGACATGTTTTTGCTACAAAAATTAATAAATGGAAATTTATTAAAATTATTTGTTTGTAGCATGTAATAATTAAGGCTCAATCAATAAAATATTGCTAAGACAAAAATTAATAATAGGGGGTATTTAATAAAGGATTGGGTGTATGACTTGTGTAAGACATTTATTAATGGGACTTGAACCCAAAAATAATTATTGAATAAGGCCTTAAAAATTTGATGAATTTGGGCTTTCATAATACCATTATGAATTTTTATTAATGGGACTTCGGGCCCAAAAATAATTGTTAGGATTCAAATTAATTTAGGATCAACTAAATAAAATGCCCAATCAATAAAAAAAATGGCCCAAGTAAATATTTAATTAATATTAATATTAATTAATAAAGTTTTTTTTATTAAAGGGCTCGGCCCATTTAGGGTATTAGAAAAATAGGCCCAATATTAAAAATTAAAGGGAGGCCCATTTAAATTAAAAACAGGCCCAATTAAAGGAGGGCCCAATTGAAAATAAACCATTTAGGGTTCTTGGTTTTTGTTCGCAGACACATATTTTAGGCAATTGAGAAAAACAGAATGTGGGCGGAATCGAGGGCGGAAAATTCGGAGCAGTGAATGGCGAAAAAATCGCCGTCACAGGGTCATGGCGTTCACGGAAAAATCGCCGTCGTAGGCGTGCATACGTCATTACGGGCGCGTAGCCACCGCCGCCCACACGCACCGCCGTTTCAGCGCGAGGCCGTTTCAGGCCACATCCGAGTCGCGCCGTCGCACAGGGGGTCAGCCGCCGTCTCCATTGCCGGCGCGTTTCGCTGTCGCACAGCGTCGCAGCCGCCTGAGGCGCCGTCGCACGCAGGGGACAGCCGCCGCCGTCGCGTGTTGCCGGCGCGCGTTGCGCCCGTAAACCTTGTTCGGGCATTGTGGGTTGCCGGTGCGCGAAAAAGGGGCGCCATCGCATTTATTTGCGTAGCGCCGTCGCGAGGCGGTTTAGCCGTCGCGTCGCGTCGCACAGGCTGTCGCGATTTGCCGTCCGTCGGACAGTAGTCGCCGTCACGGGCTAAGGCCGGAGGCGCCGTCACGAGTGGACGTCCGTCGAGCCGCTTCAGGGGCAATCGACGTCACGGGTAGGTGTCAAATGTAATTTTGACAATTCCAAGAACAGAGCATCAATTTTGATGTTGGTTTCAGAAATTGGGTATTCTGAAAATCGATTTGGTTTCGACATTTGTCGATTTGGTTTTCCTTTAGGAACAGATTAGGAAAACTGGTTTTAAGAATTTCTGATTTGGGGGTTTCAGTTTTAGAATTTCTCAAAATTGAAATTCTGATTGTTGGGAATTGTTTTGTTTTATAAAACATAGCACACATGAATGTATACAAAAGCCATGCTAAATTTCAGATCATGAATATAATTGAGCAGAGTACACGTGCATAGTATATGAATTGCCCTATGAATTAATGCAGTGTACATGTACATACATAATCTGGCCATATAATTGCATACATAATCAGAACATAATTTCATATATAATCTGGCCTCATATTCGATTATATCAACATAAGCATGTACATACCGTTCATATAAACTGGAGACATAATCGAATAAAATCATAGTTGGGATTTAGCACATGACATGAATTTAATATTTGCAGGAAACATATGAGCATATTCATGCATATTGACTAACATCGAAAACGTATAAGCATCATCAAATATCTACAGATAATGAACGTCATATTCAACAGAATTCCCAACACATAAACATGGAATTAATATTATCAGATTAATATTAAATCACAAAACTTACAGTTTCAGCAATTTATAGAATTAATCCGAAATCCGATTTACTCCAGAAAACAGCTTGAGCAATCCTCTCGTGAATCCTTATTGCTCGTAGAGACTCGTGCTGATAACGTGTTGTAATCGAGAGAAAAGCGCAAGCATAAAAGTAAATAACACGGAGTTTGATGACCCAGTTCGTCACGGAGTGACTACGTCTGGGGGCGACCAAGCCAGGAGAATATACTAATATGAACTGCCGCTTACAATATGGAATTGTGTATAGAATACAAAGGGAAGATACAATATATAAAGAATACCTAACCCTAGCATTTAAGTCTTGTGGGCCTAAAGCCCACTGGACTATAATCTATATATTATGTCCATATATTATAATAATATATTTCAATATATTATAACAGAAAGGAAAATAAAAGGGCACACACCAAATTTAAAAGAAATTTGTATAATAAATATTAAATTTAATTCATGCCTAATGTAAATGGAAGTCAATGTCAAATATTGAAACTTGGATTTGACAATTTCTCAAACCCCTTCCCCACACCACTCCTAGTCCAAAATTCCAATCACCGCCAATACCCTACTTCCACTTGGACTTTTTTTTCACTTCATAACCACTCTCTCCAAACGCGCGTGCAAAACATTCCTCAAACCGCTATCACGTAAGTGAAAGTCACGCTCTCTATATTGCGTCAGTTTTACTCCAGATTCCTCAAGTACAATCCCAAATACTACTAGTATTTCTTACCATACCAAATAAAAATACTAAGCGATGTAACACATACATAATCTTCTCTCTCTCTCTCTCTGTCTGTCTGGGTTTGTGGAATGCCCTTTCATTCACAAGATCCATCAATGGAGCACCCATCTCCAATCCAAAACCTCTCTTTAATTCCTTCCCCAAACAGCCGCAGCTCCGCCAGCTCCACCAGCAGCAGCGCCACCGCCACCGCCACCGCCAACGGTCCACACCACATACCCATAACTAGATCCGAACCCAACAGCCCATACCCGACTACCTTCGTCCAGGCCGACACCTCCTCCTTCAAACAAGTCGTTCAAATGCTAACCGGCTCCAACGAAACCCCCCGCCAGTCTACCCGACCCGAGTCGGCCCGCCACCCGATCCCGCCCACCAAAACAGGCCCGAGAAAAGACAAATCCACATCCAAACTCTACGAACGGAGGAAAAGCTTCAGGAACTTCAAGATCAGCCCGTTGGGCCCGGCCCTGGTCAACACCACGCACGATTTGTTCCCCGGGTATTCGGGCTCACCCCGACCCACTGCCCCGGAAATCCTGTCCCCCAGTATCCTCGACTTTCCGTCGTTGATGCTCAGCCCGGTTACTCCCCTGATACCCGACCCGTTTAACCGTAACAATAATAGCGTGAATACGGAGGCGGAGGACAGGGCAATTAAAGAAAAGGGATTTTATTTACACCCTTCGCCGGCGACCACCCCAAGGGAATCGGAGCCCCGACTTCTACCTCTGTTTCCGGTCACTTCACCTAGAGTTGCCGGTTCATCAAATGCCGAGTGAGTTTCTTTTTTTTTTTTTTAAATTTAAATTTGATAATTTGAGTGAGTGAGGAAATTGTACCGTTGTGATCATAAATGTTATGTAATTGGGAATTTGGAATAGAGAAATGATTGAAAAAAAAAGCATCTTTCCTTTGGAGGGATTTTGGGAAGAATCGATATTAGATTTCTTATGCAACAATTTAAGTAATTTATGCCGAATAGGGACTACTCACTTAACGTCATACTTGTTTTATTTTTCAATCTTTTTATTTTTCGTTTTCAATTAAATCTAAAATTAGTTCAATTATATTAGTATCACATTTAAGTTAAAACTAGTTGTAGAGAAAGATAAACTTGTTTGAATTATAGGGTTCAATAGGTGGACTGACTTAATAATTCTTAAGCTTTATTATTATATATGTAGATTGTTAATGCAAGATATTAATAATAATAATAATAAATAATTGTGGTTGATTTTCTTACCTTATTTGGGCAAGTTTGTACAATGGTAAATGAGTCAGTGTAAAGTTGACATTGTCTTTCTCCATTGGATTCTCTTGGGGCCGGGCCTGCCCTGCCCAGCCCATATAAAGTTACATGACGTAATGAATTTTAAATTCCGCCTTTTCTTTTATTTCTTCTAATTAATATATCTTGAATATTAGTAAAATATTATTATCTATGTATAAGTATGAAATTCTTTCATGGCCATATGAAAAATATAGCTGCTTGGACTGCATAATGATCGAATGGTGGAGATTAAAAACAATATTTGTGGGTTTGGGTCAAGGAATTTATGATTTAATTTTTTATTTTTTTTAAAATATGGCTGACGCAATTGTTCGAAATTCCAATCTTTATGTATTTTGGGGAAAAGTTAGTTCATAGGTATCATCTTGAATTATACAATTTAAGTTTTTCAATTGAATATTTGAATTATGTTCAATAAATAGAAAATAAAAGTGAATGGTGTTTGGTTTGAAAATCTTTTAGTGAAAAAAATAAATAAAACATGAGTGTTTCTGTTGTGCACTGGGGTGCATGGTATGCACCTTTAATTTTGACTATTTCCAATTAAAATTTTCTTTTGCCACAACTTTCGTTCAATTCCGCTGCCCCACCATATTTCCCATTTCTATCGCCCCTTTTACCTAAAGCCATCTCAATTTCGTTCTCTTCCTCCGTCATCACCACAGATTTTCAGCGGCCAGCATCGCTGCCTCCTCCACCTCAACCGCCCCCTCCTCCCACGCCTGTGCGCTACATTAGACACAGTCGCAGCCTCGCCTCCGCGCTGCCACACGCGACGCACCCCCTGCCGTCCACGGCCATGCACGCTGTCAACTGGAGACTATGGCAGGGATCTACTTCGATGAGATAACAGAGGTCATCAACATCGATAGCGAAACTGTATTTGACAAAGTTTCGTGAATAAATGCTAAAGGTGAAGATGATGATTCTTTTATGGAATTGGATGTGCATACTGAGATATATCCTATGCTTCCTGGTGAGATAATAAATACCCAAAGAAATATTTAGCAATACGAATAATATTATGTAAATACCCAAAGATGTCTCTAGTAATACCCCAAGAATTCTTTAGTAATACTCGAAGAATAGATAATAAATACCCGAAGAATAGATAATAAATACCCAAAGAAATATTTAGTAATACGAATAATATTATGTAAATACCTAAAGATGTCTTTAGTAATACCCAAAAAATTTTTTAGTAATACCCGAAGAATAGAGAATAAATACTCAAAGAAATATTTAGTAATATGAATAATATTATGTAAATACTCAAAGATGTCTTTAGTAATACCCAAAGAATTCTTTAGTAATATCCGAAGAATAGATAATAAATACCCAAAGAAATATTTAATAATACGAATAATATTATGTAAATACCCAAAGATGTCTTTAGTAATACCCAAAGAATTCTTTAGTAATACCCGAAGAATAGATAATAAATACCCAAAGAAATATTTAAACTCTAATTGAACCAATGCTTCTTTTATTGTAAAAGAGGCAACTTTGACACATCTTCATCATCACCTGGATATGATCAATACGAAGGACAATCATAACCCTATTACTATTCGAAAAATTCCCACGAAAACAGAGCAAATTGCTGCATATGAACTTGCTAATAACCTGGAACTTTGAAATAGTTAAGGGGTAGCAGAATTTCACCAAATTGGTCCTTCAGGCACATAATATGAATGAAACCGATTGAAACTTTCTTCGTCGTCCCATTGCAATCGAATCCACCACCATACAGGTCCTCTAATCTCCTTTAAAGTCCATTGTGCACTATTTAAATCAAAAGGTAGTCTTCTTAAGCTTTGACATAACGAAGCGTGTATATCAATCAGAAAAGGGAAGGACAACGAATGTGGATACATACTCTGTTTAACTAATACCCCAAGAACATATTTGTAATACCCGAAGAATAAATTATTAATACCCCAAGAACAATTATTAATACCCGAAAAACAATTTAGTTATACCCCAAAAACGCACAGTGCGGCGTGTACTGTGTGTTTCTGAAAATATCAAATTAAATTCAAAATTAAAGTAAAATCAAGGTGCATAGTATGCACAGAGGTGCATACTAGAATTTGCAATAAAACATACAGTAATTATAGATATGGAATATAAAAAAGATCATGCATAACTTTTTTTTTTTTTATTAAAGTAATCACTATCCTATTTTATCATCCTCATTTTTTATAGAGTAATTATCTTTCTCAATAAATTTCATGTGTCACAAACCAACAATAATTTTTTGTATTTTTTTAAAGTTAAAACTCAATACTAATATTACAACCACTTTGTAAACATCAATCATCTCATACAGTGGAGGTATAGAAAAATAAATTTTCATTTTTATTGTACTGAATTTTTTTTAAACAAGCGTCCCTTACTTCACTAGCTCGAGACAACTCAAATTTTCCACAAATATGTATAACATAATATCTTCTATATCTTATAGTATACATCAAAGGAAATAATAATAAACTCAAAACTAAAATAAAGTAGACATCTCATGCGTTGTATTTTCTGAAAAGTATTTCTCCGTAATTAAACATATGAGTAATATTTAATGAGATTATATATCTGCCAAATGGTCCCTTCCCTCACCCTAAATTATCTGTAATAAAAAATTGGCTGTATTCTATGGCCTATTCCAACGGGAAAAAACCTTAATACCTACACCTACAAATACTGTACCATAAACCCCACAATTTTAAGTTTAAATCCCCCAACTGCCAAGCTTTAATGCCATGTTCACATTTACAGGTTCCACCTTTAATGAAAAAAGAGTTATTGTAAGCATAAAGTCAAACATGCAGACTAATAATATTAGAACGTGCACTTTTGTTTTCAGAAAAAATATTTTATTTATTTTTGTTCAATAAATAAAGAATATTTTACAATAAAATAGATATTGTGAGAGTTTTTTTTTTTTTTTAAATTTATTGTAGTCCGCCCTGAAAGAAAAAAAGTATGAAATTTAAATTAAAAAAAGATCGAGTTATTTTCATTAAAACGTGACTAATATAACTAAAACATGAGACGTTTATACACTAGAATTTGGTGAAAAGAAAATCACAAAAAGAAGACTATACGCGACAAAACACTTGATTGACTTTTCTTTAATTTGGATGAGTCGAGAACATTCAATTAATAGGACAGTATCAATTCTTGATTTTCACATCAACGCCCATTCTAACATACTTGTTTGCAAGTTGAACGACTTTCAAATACATGCACTACATTAGGTAACGATTTAACTATCAAATGTAACATCAATAATTGGATTTATGTTAGTCTTTTACATACAATTAATTATATATATATATATATATTGTAGTAGTATGCATGGTGACCAATTAAGTAGTGGGGAACAAACACATATAGGTGCATTTGACTCTTGTCGTAGATTCTTAGCATAAATTCTTGTTCCATTAATATTAATGCATTATGATTAAGACTTGGCATTTCAAACGTATTATTGTATACGTGTCCATTTAGAAACCTTAGCTTCGTTTCATTAATTTCACACAATATTGTCTCTACTTGCATCTCCATCCATATATATATATATATATATTATTCTGCAAACATTTAATACTCTTCAAATAGGCAATATTATGTTTGAATTTTCTTCTTCAATCGAAAGTTCATGATGGAGAGCATATATATTAATTGTTGAAATTGATTTCAAATTGCACTTGCATAAATATATATAATATATATGCATGCTTTTACAAGATAATTCACATCACAATAATTTTTACATTATAGTTTCTCTACTTAAAAATGTAATGTCATGACATTCACACTTCCAATTTTTTACAAGGCCTTTGAACTATGCCCCAGGCAGGGTCTCAGCTTCTTCTAAGTAGGAGCATGTGCCTCTCACACTTTATCCTCTGATTTACATAAAAATAAGTAGTATATATTTCGTGTTAGACTCTAAAAATTTGGATTTCAAAGTTTAATTTACATCAGAATTCTATAGAGAAATATTTTTTCAAGACCATATGTTAAGGGAGGTGGAAAAAAGAGGACTCTAGCTATATAATTTTTCGGGCTGACAAACAATACCATTTCGAGCTGACAAAATAAGGACTATAACTTTATTAGATTAAAAATTTAAGGACCATACTTTTTAGAAGTTACAAATTGAGAAGAAATTCAACCCGAATATAGGTATAAATGAATGACCAAATTAATCTTGAAACCCAGCAAAAAAAAAACCATTATACGAGAAGAGAGAATATTATATATATGAATGATTTTAATTTGAAGATATGGTAAAGATTGAAGCATATATATGTATTTCATAAAATAAATGTGGGCGTGGTGCTTTTAATTTAATTAACAAGTACGTACATTATATTGAAGTCAAAATTAATAAATTGGTGAATGAATCAATTAGTATGTATATATATATATAGTATAGGGTACCACTGGCACATGCATGCAGGCAATTTAATGAGTGGGATCATGATCGAGGTCCACAAGAACTGTATACGTACCGACCATGATTGCAACTTTTCCTCCCTCATTCTCGCTCATATATACTTTTTTATTTAACACACTAACTATATATAGATAAATGTACGGCCGTAGCTGTTAATAAAATGAGAAATTTGTATTAATTAAAAGAGACCAAAATATATATATATATATAGATGTTATAATATTTAACATAAACAAATATATGTGTAAACACACTAATCACACCATATATTATGTAACACAGCATCTACATATATATTTTATTATTATTATATATAGATATAATACCACTCATTACTGTTTTGATTATTTTGATTTAAATCTACAAAATGAGTTCTTTTAGAGAGAGAGAGAGAGAGAGAGCTGTGGATTATGATGATAACGAAGAATGGATGAAACAGAAAATTGATGTCTGAACACTCGATGATTAGAAAAGAAAACAGGGTGGCTGTTTCGTGGGCCTTTCTTGTTTTCTTCTCTTCACTCTGTTATTATTATTTTGTGGGCTTCATACTCTAAATTTTCATCTGCAATTTTTTTTTTTTAATTGTAAAATAATTATTTCTCTGCTGCCTAGACTTTATGTCGTTCAGTCTCTTGTGCACTACTAAAACACATCATGCAAAAACTACTACTACTACTACTACCATTTACTGTAAAACCTTTTCTTATTTTTACTGAGAAATCAATCTTTGTTAAATTATAACAGGGTGATTTTTCAATAGAAAAAAGTGTATTTTCTTTTAAACAGGTAAGGCTTATATATTCACAATTATGAAGCTAAATTGGTAATCTTTTTCTTCAAAAAAATTTAATGAATGTATGTATCACCTTTTGTCTTTCCCTGGATTTATATAACGTAAATTTCGATACAAACGCATGGTAGTACCTCCTTGAAAGAATTCAACACATCCAACATGTGTACAAGAAAGAAACAAGATATGGAATTGAACTAATATGAATCGTGTTAACTTCACAAATATCAACACACGCATTTTACTCCTACTGTTGCCTATTCTTTCCTTCCA
This sequence comes from Prunella vulgaris, assembly GCA_026898435.1. Classification (NCBI taxonomy): domain Eukaryota; kingdom Viridiplantae; phylum Streptophyta; class Magnoliopsida; order Lamiales; family Lamiaceae; genus Prunella; species Prunella vulgaris. The sequence goes on from JAPKLY010000673.1 coordinate 31,201, forward strand.
CAACGATTAGGAGAAACTGTTGAGTAATATGCATACTTGGGGGTTCAAAATGACCATGAAAAGGTATCAGCTTCCTCATTTCTTTACAAAAAAGACAACTAAGCAATCACTTCCACAATTCTTCCATTGGGATTCCACGCTGTTCGGCGACTTCACTGAATTGCCTCATCTGCATCACAGCCTCGACTGTAGCCCTGGCATTGTTGAGAGCGTTGTTGCTACCGAGCTGCTTCCCCAGAGCATTCTCCACACCAGCCAGTTCTAGCACGATCCTCACCGCCCCTCCTGCAATAACACCCGTACCAGGGGATGCTGGCCTGAGCATCACTTTTGCTGCTCCGTACCTTGCCTCCTGTCTGTTGTTCCAATTTATAAAACAATCGGATGTTAACACTTCTGACGTATTCATAGTAAAAAAAGTACGAAAACAAACTAGAAATTACCAGGTTTCATGACAAACAACTTATGCAGAAGAAAAACAATCCTGCATAATAGGATACATATTTCCAGTCTTGTCGTAAATGACACATTGACTACATCGCCATCTAATCACATTAACAGTCAAATAATAAAGCATCCCATTCTAACTTCATCAAAATCTTTCTACTTTATACTTCCAGTGACCTCACAATTAATATGTTTGAGATGCTTACACTAATAAGTGGTTTTATATCAAATTTCTCTACATGCAGACTACATGAAAAGGGAAATGAAAGTAAATGAGAAAATGATTTCTGCACAAATGAGCTTTATAGATATGTATTACTAACAGTCTAAAGACTTTTCCAGTAGAATTCTTTTGAAACCAAATCAACCAAAATCGTAATCTTTGCCAAGCTCAAAGATTCAGCTGCAGTAATATTTTGATGGCACGCTCACATCCACATACTAATCAACAGCATTCACAACTCAACCATTTTTATACAATAAATTAATTTATAAGATCAATTATATCCTATTCAACTATCTGCTCAAATGTATTACCCATTCATAAGCATGACCAGAGTAGGAACTCATCAAAAACTAATCCAGAAAACCAACAGGAAAAAAATCATCACAACTTTACCAGGGGGAGAGAGAGAGAGAGAGAGAGAGTACAATCATAATGCAAAAGAACTAAGAGAGATTTAATGAGTTACTATAACTTATAAAGTTCTTTTCTTTTCTTTTCTTTTTTATAAAGTTCTTTTTAATTTCACTTTATGTTTTTAACAAAATCATATCTGAAGAAACAATTTTAAAGTCGAAGTGAAAAGGGATTCCTCGGGTTGGCTCTTGGTGTATATGGATATAGATGTGTCAGGCTTGCTACACACTCTACATTGACATTCAAGATACTCGAGACGTTTAAGCCATGATTCTTGTACTTTGGAGGGTTCACAATCTTTATCATAAATATTTTATCATTGAGACAAAGCCTTTGGAATTGATTTTTTTTTGTTCCTGCCCAATTAGGAGGATGGGCCCAGGTCTTGACTCTCTAGGTATCCATTTCACCTCATTGCCATTCCTTTATTGGAACATTATACTACTTCATTTACAGCATTCAACAAATCATGTGTACAAAAAAGAAAAAAAATATGTAACTGTAGTAACACGAATCAGTGTTAATTTTCACAAATATATCAACACATTTTACTCATACTATTGTGTATGCTTTCCTTCCATAAAAAGTTCACACCCATGCACATAGGACATAGGTATGCAGCGGGTGTAGGACGGAACTAATCAACAGGATGTAATGCATATTGCATAATAAATAGCACCAAGTGTAGCCTCTACATTGAAAAAGTGGAACAGGCAGCCCAGTGGTTAGAGCCCCACTACCTATACCATGTGGGGTTTGAGATCACAATTTGACTGATAAAAGAAAGTGTGGAATAGGCAGCCCAGTGGTTAGAGTCTCACTACCTATACCGTGAGGTCATGGGTTTGAGTCATCATTTGACCGACAAAAAGAAAAGAAAGTGTAGCCTTTACATAACCTTTCAGCAAGAATAACGTAACTCCAAATCCAAAACTAATAGCAACCAAATACACAGAGAATACTCATATGCTGAAGACTTTTGCCTAATCGCAATAACAGTTGAACTAATAAAGCATTCCATTCCAGCATAATCAAAATCTTTCTACATATACTTACAGTGACCTCAAACTCAATCTATTTGGCATAGTTACATTGTACTCCCTCCGTCACCTCTGGGATGGCACAACTTTTAAGAAAAGTAGAGTGTTGTGTAAAGTTATATTATTAAAATAATTAGATTAGTTGGATTGTGAGGATAAAGTTAAAGTAATAGTTTCCATTTATAGGGTGTGAAAACAATTGTGGGACGGACGAAAAAAGAAAGTGTGAAAACAATTATGGGACAGAGGGAGTATTACCATAGCAAAATTTTCTTATAGACCAAATGAAAGTGGAAATCAATTGTTTATAATGGTTTCTGCAAAAATGAGCATTATGTATCTACTAGGGAGGAATAACTGGATATCACATATCAGATAAGAATAACTCACAATCCACGGTCTTCTCCAATAGAATTCTTTTGAAACCAAATCAACCAAAATTGTAATCTCTGCTACGTTCATGATTCTGTTGCAGTAATATTCCAAAGGCCCAGTCACATCCATGCACTAATCAACAGCATTCATAACTCCAACCATATGTATATATTACATAAGTTAAAAACATAACATATTCAACTATCTACACAAATGCAGCATAGAAAGCTCCCATTGATTATCATCAACACAGTAAAATTACAACAAAAACCACAATGACATTCAATGATCAACCCAGAAACTAATATTTACAACTTAACCAACAGAGAAAGCGAGAATATATAGAAGAGAAAGGCAATACCTGTGAGGGAAAGTCTTGTATTTAGTCATAGGCACCTCGACAATGTTCCTTCTGGCATTAACAGCCGATTTTTGCACAGCAGAAACCACTTCTTTCGCTTTACCTACACCAACGCCAACATTCCCCTGCTTATCTCCCACCACAACAACAGCTCTGAAATGGAGCTGTTTCCCTCCCTTCACAACCTTGGTAACTCTCCTAACTTGAATAACTCTCTCATCAAACCCATCTCTCACTTTCTCCTTCTTTGTTTTCGACCCAAACCCGGTTGCTTTCTTCACTTTCGAATCCATCACATAAACATCATTGCCCAGATAACTCTCCCCACTGTAAGCAGGCCCGTACACTTCCTCGTACGCTCGCGCGATTTCCTCCTCCGATTCCACCGGGCCGTCGTCGAAATTGGGCGGCGCAATGAAGCCCTCTGGGGTTTCCTGTGGGCTATATGTGTAGACTCCGTCAGGTTCATCGGTTTCATAGTACAAAGTTTCAGCGTCTCCAGGATTGACTTTAGGGGGAAGGAATCCGTTTGGGGTTTTGGAGAGGAGAGAGAGGGTGAATTTTGAATTGGCGAAATGTAGCTGGCGGGATGAGAGAAAAGAGTGTTTGCCACAGCGGGGATTGAGGGAGAGGACGGAGAAGGCAGCGGAGAGGGAGGTGGCGGAGGAAGCTGCCATGGAGGTTATTGGTTCAGTTGCAGAGAGGTAGTGGGGTTGCAGGGAGGGGATAAGACTAGTGATGAGAGAACATGATGTGGATCAGTTGTATTTCTTTTTTCTTTTCTTTTTTTCAAATTTAGTTGGGATAATGGACCTTAAAAAGCCCACTAAAATTATTTATAAAATCCCCAAAAGGCTTATCCTTCTAAGCCCAACTGAGTATCAATATCTTCCAGGTACTATTACTTGCACTACCTTTTTTGGTTAAAACATTATTCGAAAAATATATTATTTGTTAATTGAAAAAAAAAAACAAAATTTTTATATTTTCTTGGTTTTTTTTTCCAAATAGAATGGAATGCATAAAGAAAATCAATTTTGGTATTTATTTTCAGAATTTTTTTTCAAAATATTTCAATTTTAAAAAATAATAGTGTATTCTATTTATCAAAATAGATAGTGCAAATAACTTGGGTCTATCTTCAAATGCAACGCAAATAATCAATTTTAGTCCACACTTTTTATTTATTATTATATTCAGAAAATATTTTTTTTCTTAACCAAAAATACTTACTTTTCACTTTGAATCAAGTCTAACATATATATTTTTCTCATACTTTTTTTTTTATCAAATTTTGCATATATTTATATTCTCAACCTAATTATGCACATATTTCATAATTTAATTGTATTTAACACACACTTTTTAAAAATAAATTATATTAATGAATTTTTAAATAAGATAAATCTTTTTTCATGGAATATCATGAGCATTAGGCTCACGCCCACATCATTATTTCAGATCTTTAATCATATTAAAATGTACATTCGCTGGACCTCCTACCCAAATAATCACGAGTGAGGAAGAATATAAATGGATTAGCCCATATTAAAAAATCTATTTGTTGGCCTCCTCCTCGAAGGAGAGAATTCAGAATTGAGAATTTATTCTACAAGGAAAATTGAGTGTAAGAAAATCAATATAAATAATTTAATTTTATAACTATTTACAAATTCAAATTTTTAGATAAAATGGAATTTTTTCAATAGATAGAATATAATTTAATTTCCAATAAAAAATAATATAATTGATATAGAATGAAAAAAAGATAAGGATGAGGGAATGTGTGTTGTGAGGCAATAATGCCACCAAGATGAAAATATCCCTATATTTTTTTAATATATGTACAATATATCCATTTTTTATAGTAATTGATATTGAGTATAAACAATATTTTCATAATATCCATAAAGAATAAAAAAAATTAAATACATATCGGTCTACAATATCAATATCTCTTAATATTTACAAAAAATATTGAACAATTTTTCGTTAAAATATGAAAGATATTGAAAAATATCAAGAAAAAGATGAGTTTCGATTTTTTTAAAATAATATATTTATTTAAATTTATCACAAATGTAAAATTTGTTCAATTTCTTTTGATAAATTAATATATTAAATATTTGTTATTAATATTTTATAATTTTCAAATTTATCGATTTCAATATATACATTGATATTTTCACAAATTTTAAGATCACGATATTTTCGTTGATACAAATATTTTCAACCTTAAATGTCACTAACTTCCACCACACACATGGCGGCAGGGCCCACCGCAATGCCAATCGATGTTAGTTATATATCATCCTTCAGTTTCTCGTTTAATGTATAATTTTATTTTACGGACATAAATTTTTTATTTGAATGTCTTAACTCTACTTTCACACACCTAAAAAAGAAATTTTTTACATTCACAAAAGTCAATAAAGTACACTTTTCATATTTTATTATTTAACTTTACACTAACATATTTATTTTTTCTTGATTCGCGTGTTTAGGACTATTATAAAAGTAGTCTTGAGATAGATGGAGTATAAATTAATTAATTTCACTTTTTTTTTTTACAAGTTCAGATTTTAGATGAGATTAAATCTTTTCAAATTAAAGATATAATAGAATACATTGTATCAAGCAAAATAAGAAATTAATTTAGGATGTGAGATACCTTATTCCACTTTGGTGTTTTCCTGTGCATAAGTGTCATTACCATACATTTGTTACACAATAATATCTATTACATATAGGTAAATAGCACAAATGGTTTTATAAGAATTTGTGCTCATGAATTTGGTCTTTTTTTTTTAATATTAATGGTCCCATGAGACTAAATATACTAAAAAAAATTATCAAAAAAGAATGTGAGACCAGATATGTTGAGTATAAATTTTCATGGGACCAAAAGTACAATTTATCCTATTGCATATTATAAAGGAATAACATATAGACAATATGTTTAAATAGGAACCGTGAGATAATAAATTTGAATAATTGCATTGCATACGTGTTATTCATCTAAATAATGTAATACAAAATAGTGCATCGATCACCTTGATAACAAGACGATCTCATCCGCATTAATTATCATCAATGAACACATGACATGTAAAACAACAGAGGATAAAAGTAGACAAATAGTAATTAATACGTACATGTTTTTACAATATAAAGTTAATATCATTTCGACCACTGTTATCTGAAAGTAAGCTGTTTTACGAAACCAACAACTCCTATACGCGTGAAAATACGAGAAGATCCTATTGAAATAAATATTTTTTTCATCCTAATAGAATGAGGATATTTTCTTGAATCGTGAGATTAATTGCTTTAAATTTTTCAAATTACACTGTGGACTGGTTTTATTGTAACACTTTTTTCTAAAATTTGTGTACTTCACTTATATATAAATATTAGTTTGATAATGATATTGTACAATGAAGTAATTAATATTGTTGCAAAGAGTTGCATGGTACTAATTTACAATAAATTTTTTATTGATTTTTTCTGCACTTCCACATTTTTAAAAAAAGTTAAATTATTTTATTATACTATCATATATATGATATATATATATATAAAGTAAAACTACTAGGCCAATAAATTGCTAACAATTAGCGAAATCAATATTATATTATAAAAATCATTCATTAATAAAAAAAAAGAGAATTAATGGGTCATGATTAAGTAGAGTTTAATTATATTATACTAATTATTAAAAGTAAATTACTAGTAATTATTCGTAATCTAAAAATTACTGTTTTGACAGAATACTCACACGTGCCTTTTTCTTGATCAATTGAGCTACACAACACAATGCGTTTACGCTCTTTCTTAAAGAAAGTTTAGTTCTGTATTCACAGATATATATTATTCAGTTAAAATAATTATAATTATTCTGTAAAAACAATTAATTCCATTTTATTGAAAATAAA
>JAPKLY010000673.1:38008-72675 GCA_026898435.1 Prunella vulgaris
TATAATTATTCTGTAAAAACAATTAATTCCATTTTATTGAAAATAAATACTCCATCCATTTCTTCTTTCAATCATTTTTCTTTGAACATTTCACAATAATTTAAATATTCAAATAAAAAATAAAACAATCTCACAATAATTAATTAAATTGTTAATTTAATATACTACTCCCTCCGTCCCTAACCAATTTGCACACTTTCTAATTTGGGTTGTCTCAAATCAATTTGCACACTACTTAAAAGGGAAACATCGATTTGCGTGCACACTCACAAAACTTTCCTCATATTTACCCATATACTACTACTTTATTTAAAAAATACATTTTTCTTAAACCGTGTACCATCCCAGGGGTGCAAATACCCTGGGACGGAGGGAGTATTTTTTTATTGATCTGGAAAAATCAATAAAATATATACACTCAAAGTATGAGAATAATATCAAAATGATCCCATAACTTTTGTACTTTTTCGATTTGATCTCATAACTATATAATATTTTAATACAGTCCCATAAAAATTTAAATCTTTAGTCCCAAATCGCCAGAAATGACATAAATGATGTAGTTTTACTCACGTGCCGCGTGAGCCAATTCGGTAAAAAATATAACACGTGACCGAAAAGTGAGTAAAACGACGTCGATTTATATCATTTCCGGCGACTTGAGACTATTTTAGTTAGATTTGAATTGTTATATATGAGACTAAATTGAAACATTATATAGTTATGAGACCAAATCGAAAAGGTGAAAAAGTCATGGAACGATTTTGGTATTAATCCCCAAAGTATGTAAATTAAAATGGAAGTTTTTAATATTTTTTAAAAATATATTTGAATTGTAAAATTATTATTGGAAAAAAAAAAAAAAAGAGCCGGCGCCTATTCTCTTCATCCCTAGCTCCCTTCTCTCTCCATTCCCATAACTCTCATTTAGAACTCAAAATCTGTATTCTAATCTGCATAGATTTTGTGGGGTTTTATTCCAGAGATTTAAATAAAATTAACACTATGTCTATCTTAAATTACAAAATTAAATTTCATCTCTATCTTTCTGAGATTACCCAAATTAGAAATTAAAAAAACCACCATGATGGAATCAGCTTCTCTCTCATGCAGCCCCATGTTTTCCACAGAATTATGATTCCCATAATCCCTTCATACAAGTGTGGATTACATGCATATCTCCATCGTTGAAAATTGTCTAAAGTTGCCATTCCATCAGTTACACTCTAATCCCTAACACAACCACCTCCCTACCCCCTATATATACCACCTATTGCCTAGTTAAAATTTAAAAAAAAAAAAAAAAGGAAAACAAAAAGAAAATGGAGGCTATCATTGGTGCTCAAAATCCAATGCAGCAGCAGGGGCCGGGACGGCGTGGCGGAAATAATCAGCCGCCCCATCCCCCACCGCAAAAGTGCCCGCGGTGTGACTCTCTTGAGACAAAATTCTGTTACTACAACAACTATAGCCTCACTCAGCCTCGTTACTACTGCAAGGCCTGCCGGAGGTACTGGACTCACGGCGGAACCCTAAGGAACGTCCCCATTGGTGGCGGCTGCCGCAAGAGCAAGAGGGTGGCGATCCGGGCTTCACCCGCCAGGCCTCATGGCTCGGCGCCGGCTCTCCGACCGGCGGCCGTCATTCCTCCTCCGCCGCCGATGGGCGGTTCCTTCCGTCCGGGTGGCTCATTTCTGCCTTCTTTGGCGGCAATGCAGCCGGCGGTGAATGTGGCCGGCGGCCAGTTTGGTGGAAATGTGGGACTTCTGCATAGGGTTAGCCTCCCGTTGAGAACTCCGGCGGCGGCGCGTCAGTTTGAACAGCCTCCGACGTCAGCTTACTTTCTGCCACCATCAAGTGGGGAGTTCTCTCCTTGGAGGAGCCAAGGCTTTGTCTCAGGCAGCTCTTCCGCCGCCGCCTCCAGTGATTGGAGCTGCAACACCGGCGACGATCAGGCGGTTCCTTCGTTCGCTCCGAATCAATGGACTGATAGTCGTCAGGGCTTTGATCCTTCTCAGTGATTAAGTTCGAATTTCATGAGAGAAGAAATAATTAATTCAAGTTTTTTGTCTTTCTTAATTCTGAGAAAAAAAATAAAAAAACCGATCGATGTTTTAACATCCTGTGATAGGGTTTTGGTATGAATGTTATAATACAATTGATTCGTTGGATTTAAATAAAATATTACATTTTTTTTCGTAATTTGATTAGTCATATATCTTACTTCATGATCAACTTTAATTACATGTACGTTTATTAATTAATTCATTGATTATCAAAATACTCTATAGATTTTATTTTTTAATAATTGTTCTCAACTTGATTAATCATGAAAGCTACTATATTTAATTATGTAATAATTTTTAAACTCGGTTATAAATTGTAGCAATTATACTAACTATATTAATTACTCTCATATAAAAGCATTTATCAATGAAAATTGGGTATATGTAATATAATTAAGTCGGCCTCTTCTGCATCATTTGTGCTAGGCTTGGTGATATACACCATAATAAAGTACAATTAATTTGTGATGAAATTGACATATCCATATTAAAACCCCACATGCATATCCTACGGAGTATATTTTAAATGAAAATGATTCATGAATATTAAATTATATGTTACTAATTATTATTTAATAATAATATTCTTGGTCAAATATTTATACTCTTCACATATATTTTATACTTAATTAAATGGTTTTTAAAAAGAATAGTTTAAACCTAATTAATATTATAATAATAATTTATTTTTTTATATTAAATATGAATAATAAGATATATAGTTAAAATATTAATTGTTTGTTGATATTTATTAGCAATATTATAATAATACTGATTTTTATACTCTTACTGAAATTTTAAAATACTCTTAATTAAATATTTGATAAATTAACTCTTCTAAAAATATATTTAACTCTTACAAATACTCCATGCATGTTGTTGTATATATATCTACATTAAAATAGAGTTAGGATGTTAAAATAAGACAAGTATGAAACTAGTCTTGGGACGAAAAGATCATACTACTTATATTTTCTATGTAGTAAAATAGAAAATAAATAAAAGGAATGAGAAGAATAAAAAGAAAAATAGGTGCCTCGAATTAATCCATACTCTTAATTAATTTGATTCCTCAGTCTCATATGTCATCGACTGGGATAATTTATTCCACAATGATATTAATGGATGTTTGACAAAGTATTGTATATGTAGATTTATCATGCAACTGAATAATTTCATCTGTCCAATTGATAACATTCAATGAAAACATATAAATTTAAGGTGAGATTGAAAGGAATAGAGATTTATCGCCTTGTAGTAAAACAATTTAAAAAAAAAAAAAAGGCACGTTACGAAATGATATAAAAATAATACACTATTTTATTTTCAAATAGATACAATATGTAAAAAAAAAAAAACTCTATAATTCAATTTATATTTAAATTATTATGCAAAATTTTTGTATCCATTTAAAAATAGTGCATTATTTTTGTATCCATATGTGATTATTCCATTAAAAAATGCAGATAGAGAAGAATATATGAAAAATCATATATACCTATCCATTTGTAGTGAAATAGGAAAAAAAAAAAAAAAAGAAGAACGATTTGTAGTGAAATACGAAAAAAATAAAAATGAGAGGAATAAAATGAAATTCAATGGTCTCATATATTCAAACTCATCTAATAATTCGAAGCTTCAGGTCTCAAATTAAGGTCTTTTGGTATCAAAACTATTTTCTCATTATTCTCATTTTTATTTTATTCCTCCAATATACCACAATGATATTATTTGATATTTGACAATTAAGGTCTTTTGGTATCAAAACTATTTTCATATTTGTTTTCTTTGGACGTTTCAACTCTACTTTCACACATCTAAAAAGAAATTTTTTACATTCATAAAAATCAATAAAATACATTTTTTCATATTTTACTATTTTACTTTACTCTCACTTACACATTTTTTCTTGGTTCTCATGCCCAAAACAATTATAAAAGTAATCCTAAGATAGTGGAATATTATTTAAGTATATTTTTAAAAAATATTAATTATTTTCAATGAATATTTACATCTTTTCAACAGATATTGTTCAATAAAGACAGATAAATTTAAGGTAAGTTTGGATAAAACACAAACATGTTGTCATGTATAGTAAATGAAAAAGATAATTTTAAAAGAATAAAATGAAAATATTTTTTGTGATATTTTTTATAAATTTTTGATACACCTGATCAAATATTTGAAACTTCAAAACTGAATCAAATAACCTTATCATGAACCATTTTTATATAAAACTTTACCATAATTAATATTTAACTTCTTGTTTCTATCAATTAGGTGCACCACATGTAATTTAAAATTTTAAACAATATCCGTTGTTTTCATTCACACAATTGTAGATGTTTGCATTGAAAAATTATGTATATATGCCCAATTAATATTGTTTAACGAAAATAAATAGATTTAAGATAAGAAATAATGAAATACAGACTTATAGCCTTGTAGTAAAACATAAACATTTATAAAAGATATTAGAATTAGGAATAAAGCCATTAATGTATCGTCTTGTAGTAAAATAAAGAAAATTAATGAAAGGAATATATATATATATATATATATATATATATAAAGGTGTCAAATTTAGACTCATTTAATTTGATTCATCCAGTCTCAAATGCCATCATGGGTTCTTTATTCTACAGTGATATCAAATTGATAGTATTGGACAAAGTTTCATATATTTGGTACAATATATGTAATACAAATATATTTTTAAATAATATTAATTATTTTTATTGAATAATTATAATTTTACAGTTATTGGCATTTTGGCACACAAAAACTACACATGCCGACTAATATTATTGAATGATACTCTCTCCGTCCCATAATTGTTTTCACACTTTTCTTTTTCGTTCATCTCATAATTGTTTTCACACCCTATAAATGGAAATTATTACTTTAACTTTATCCTCATAAACAACCCAACTAATCTTATTATTTTAATAATATAATTTTACACAACACTGTCGTCCCAAAGGTGTTTTATGTCATCCCAAAGGCGGAGGGAGTAATATATAGATATATTCAAGATAAGATTAGATGAAATACAAACTTGTCATCTTCGAGTAAAACATAAATAAATTAAAGAAGAAAGAAAGTGAAGAATGTAATGGTTGTCTTGTAGTAAAATAAAATAAAAAATAAAAAAATTATTATTCCAATCCCAAATGCCATTATGGGTCCCTTTTTCAAAATAATATTAATTAATTTTTAACTTACAATATCATCACGCATAATGCACATTTGAAGTATATTTTTAAATAATCAACTATATAGGTGTTTGCACTAAAAACTATATGTTTGATCAACTAATAATTTTCAGTAAAAAATAAATTTAAACTAAAATTAAATGAAGTTGCCTTGTAGTACAAAAACAATTTTGAAAAAAAAAACCTTAAAGGAAATTATAAAAGTATTGTCTTATTAGGGCTCATTTGGTTCGTAAGATAAAACCATCTATCCGTCGAAAATATGCATGTTTTCGACGGATAGATAATTTTATCTTACGAACCAAATGAGCCCTTATAGTAAAAGGAAAAAACAAACAAAAGAAAGGACTTAGATTTAAAATAAAAAAAAAAAGACAAAAAAAGATCTCAAATTCAGTCATCTAATTAAAAAAATAAAAGTTGAGAATCGAAATTGCACTACTTTTCACCGAAATTCAAAGAAACCGTCCCATAAAAAAAATCAAATATATATATAAACATAAACCAGAACAAAGAGAACAACTATACATAACCTACTCCAAATTACTAAACATACTCAAAAAATTTATAAATAAAAATAGACACAATTAAAATGATTAAAAATCCCTTATATAAATAGGTATAAAATTAAAATTTATGTTAAATTTTATAAATCCTTCCCTATTCTCAAGAAATTTATTTTTAATAAATATATAAACACTTTGTAGAAGAGATGGAAAAGTAAAAAGATTAAAATCCATCTAATGAAGTGAAGAACTCTTCAAATTTAAAATTCCTAAAAATATCATGAATAACAAAATTTTTGCATGAGAGCATATTAAGCTTAGTAATCTCGACTCTATTAGGAAATATATTTTTAGAAAGCTTATCCACCTTGGGAAAATCGGAAAACAGAGTCTCAGAGATTAAACATCCATTGAAACAAGTTCAATATAAGTAAATTTCTAAAGTAGAATATTTTCTATCGAAAAATGGGGAAGACTAAGATACAAATTCAAATTTTAGAGGAGGACAAAATCGATGGCGAAAACGGTAGTTTCAGTACCAGAGAAGAAGAGCTCTGGTGAGATATGGAGGAGCGTGGAGTTGATGTGAAAACCGCTACGATGAAGAAAAAACATGGGTGTTCATCTAGTTGAATACTTATAAAATTTTATTCGGTCACAAAATCAACAGAAAAAAATGACGATGCTAATTTTCAGTTTTCTTAGCAGAGTGGCGCTGCTTCTTTTTTTTTCAATTGTGGAATATTGTCGTGCGAGAGAAGAAGACTTAGTAAAAAATGAAAAAGGTTATAATAAATGAAAAATGGAGAGTATATATATATATATACAGTGGAACGCCAGAACAAATCTACAGTCAGTTGCGTTTCATTCTTCTTTGACTGCGTTTCTCCATCTCCTCCATCACCGCGGCCACCGCTGCCATCACCGCCAAGCTCCGGCGTCATCTCAGCCATCTAATGCCTGCCAAAAAGCGGCCCCGTGAAAGCACTACCGCCCCTCCTCCTCCGCCACCGGTCGATCCAGAAAAATACGATGATCCGCTTCAAGGCGGTGATAATCATAATGATGAACAAGCTGATAACACATCTGGTGGGTATTTAGAAACTTCTCCACGTCCGCGTCTAGCGGTCTAGGGGCGCAGGCATTTTCTCGGACACGAAATTTTCAGTTATCATTTCTTCCAATTTTTTTTGTTTGTTATTTTATTTATTTAATATTTCCATTCTTAATTTTCAGATTCCGACGGTAGTTCTTACTCTAGCGGTGAAGAAAAGGACGAGTAATCTATCTGAATCCTCTTGTGCATATGGGTTTATACATGTTCTATTACAATTGAGTATGAACACCTAGGCATATTTGTTCGTGTTATATCTGAATCTGCTATAATTTGTTATCACACTCTGGTGGATTATAAAGTAGCATCGTTCGCAAAATGCACAGCTTGAGATGCTTTATATTGTGGTATAATTTCTTTACATAGGTTGCATGAAAAGGATCTCTGGCTTGTTCTTTTAGATTGATTAACCTTTACTGTTATCAAAGTCAATTCGAATCCTGATTTTTATTTTGGTGTCTGCGATGCTGGTTTCCATTTGATTGCCGGACCATGGCATGTTCAATCATGCTAGCATGATCGGCTTGGAGGTAATGCTGCATTAATTGAGGAAGTGTTAATCAATGATTGTGATTTTGATTAGTGTTTTCTTTACTGACAGCTGATTGGCTTAAGAATCTCTCAAGCCGATGAGTTAATAACTTGGTTTCCATGTTGTTCTTTGGTTGTAATTTTTTTTTCCTGAAATTTTACCTTTGTTTGGTATAATGACTACCGACCTTTAGAGTGTTCCTGTCATGGCTATGACTATTTCAGAATTATTCTTTGCATTATTAGTGGAATGATCCAGCATAGCAAGAAAAAAAGAGAGCTTTTTTCACTTCTGTGTAGTACTTGTGTCCTTATTTGAATGTATTTGGAGTAAAAATTCTCTGATAAGTTGTTGAATTTCAGATTTATTATCGTGAAACTGGCTGAAGTACGCAAGGAAGTTCAGTGTGCAATATGTTTAGGTATGCTTTTATAATTTGTAAGCTTGTTCGATTCAAGTAAGTAGTAACCTACTAAGTTCTGCACAAGAAGCTGCAGAGTCTTCCCTGTTTTTGTGAGGTTCATTTATGATTACTAAAATGACTAGAGTGGTGTGTTCTTAATGTTTATAATGAAAGTTGTACTTTTCTTGTGATCTCTGTGAGAGTCCATCAATTAGCTGTCTTTGAGTTCTCATAAGTGATTTAACCTGCATTATGTGACCAATTGGATTTGGACACATGCTTATAGTTTTCCCGTCAACCAGTTCAGTTCTTAAGAAGAATATACAGTTGCACACAGTATTCCCGAATTTTAAGGGGAATCATATTGACATGTGCAGAGCTTTATGCTAGAAGACCAAATTGATTCTTCGGATTAATTTTTTATTGAAGCTATAATTAGTTGTTCTTTTTTTTTTTTTTTTTCCCTTGGGCAGGCATCATTCGGAAGACTAGAACAGTCATGAAATGCTTACATCGCTTTTGCAGAGAGTGCATTGACAAATCAATGCGCCTTGGGTACTTTATGTGCTTATTTTATGTTTACTAGCTATTGAAGAGTTATTTCTACTTGCCTGTAAATTTGATATATGTGCAGGAACAATGAATGCCCTGCTTGCCGCACTCATTGTGCTAGTCGTCGTTCTCTAAGAGATGATCCCAATTATGATGCCTTGGTTGCTGCTATATATCCAGACTTTGATAGGCATGAGGAAGGGGTAATAGTCCAGAATTCTATTCATTATTCTTTCGCTTGCTTCGTCACTAACCATTTCTAGACTTATAGCAGGAGTTGGTTTATTATGAAGAGGAGAAAGCTCGCAATAAGCAGGTAAACTGCTCATGATTTAAGCCTTAAGTTGGAACAAATTTATTTCTGCTTAAGTTTTCCATTTCATAACAGATCCAAGCTTCAATAGCCCAAACCTTATGTCGACAAATAGAAGCTCTCGGAAAAAACCGAACATCAGCAAGAGCTACAGTAGCCGCACTTGCAAGGAGACAGGGCAGTCATCAAAATTTGAGAGGTCGGAGGGGCCATCGCTTTGTTGTTCATCATGGATCAGATGAAGAGGAAGGAGCTAATTGGCATTATGATAGCGAAGACTCTTCAGCTGATGAGAACTCTGCTGAACCCAAATCAAAAAGATACAAGAGACGTACAGGAGCTCAGACTTCACAACCATCATCAGGAGCCAATGCAGATGGGAGTTATGATATAGAATTTCCTGCTCTTGCATGGGGAAGAGGTGGCCGCATGCGCAGTAATACTAGAAATGGTGGTCGGAAATGGATAAATGAGAGTATTTCTAGGAGTAATCGAGTTTCAAAGCTGATTAATCGCCTCCGATCCTTACATGAAGGCAATGAAGTGGTAATACTAGATTTTTTACTTAGATAATCTTGGGTTGAGTCTTTTCTTTTAGTATGATGTTGATATTTTAATTGGCTGGAGAAGAAGAAATGGAGGAGTAATAGAAAGGACGACTTATTTTGGCGAATAAGATGTTGAAAGCCTAATGATATTTGATCTAGTTCAATTGTGTGCTACTTACTGAATGGTACAATTGTGGTGGGGGGGGGGGGGGGGTTTGGTTCAAAATTCCTCAATGGAAATGATGATGATAATGAGCAATGATCAATTCATCTTATTCATACTTTATACGGGGCTAATGAGACTTGGATCATTATCCCATTTTGATTAACCAACTGCCCTTTTATAATTATTTCTCCTCAATTATTTCACTATTCCTCAACCAACAATCAATCATTTTTTGTCCACGTTATTCCAAAATTAGAGCAACGCTAACACACTAACAGTGTAACCACGATCGGGCAGCCCTTCCTCCAACATATCCCTTTTGTTATGGGGGCGTAGAGGTAAAATAGATTTTTATTATTATTCTCATTGAAGAATTTTAACCTAGCGCCTCTTGGGTTGCTAGAGCATCTCTGAAGTTCTATCTGCACTTCTATTTTTTATGTGAAAGGAACTGATTATGGGTTCATTTTCCTTCTTCTTTTTCAGTTGAAAATTAGTCTCATGATCATTTCATTGCATGAGGAGAAGATACCCAACTTGAAGCGACCTTACCTCTGCTGCAGCCCCATGTCATCAGTTAGACAACTGTGTCAGGTCTTCACATCCATTCTAATTAACTATCTTACATTTTCTAATCAAGGACAGTACACGTTCTGAATAGTTTTAGAACAATATCTCTTGCAGCATGTTGCTATGCAGACATCCAGTGAAGGTAGTGAAATTGAGATGCTATTGATTAAGGATTTTCATCCTGTAAACAACTCTTTGATTTTCACAAAAGAATCTAGCAACTTAGATTCTTATCAGAATGATCTGCAATTGTTGGATGAGCATCAAACCTTGGAGGAAATTCATGCCAGGTTTCCTCAGCAACATCTGGTAAGACTTTTCCCTAGCCTCGTGTAGGGATCTCCACAATTTACACATTATCCTGAATTCTTGATAGAGTGTTCTGTCAATCCCTTGGTTTTTCTCTCTGTTTGAGGTTGGGGATTTGAAGCGAAAATGTTGTGATGGATGTGCATTTACACTAGGTTAGATAGAATAACTAATGCATGCGTTAGAAAAAATAGCAGCAGTAAACTTATATATATTGATATTTACTCTCTTGAAAATGGTTTCGGCATGAACATTAAGAGACTTTAAGTGCTTCAGGTGCTAGAGAGTCACTAGCTCAAACTAAAGGGTTGGGAAAAAACTATTAAAAATATGTCTTTATACTTTAATAAAATGAAAACATGTGCCTTCACAGAACACAATGACAAGCAATGATCCAAATACCCGATCTCTCAGAATGGGAGACAACCTTTGTTTTATGTTGATCTTGAGGTTAGGGAGTAAAACATGGTTTAAATGGGATTCAGATCCCCAGTTACACCTTCATATATGTACAGGTTTTAGCATACCGGCCAAAGTTGCAAGGCGAAGGAAGCTGAAGATGATTGATCCGATGTCTTCCTGTGAGGAATGCATGCCGTGCAAATAGTTTACTTTTAAGTTTTCTTAATATGGGAGTCGATTCAATAGAATGTTGTTTCAAGTCGAGTGGTTCAAATTTAACAAAATACACTGGAGGAGGAACTAAATTGTCGAGGAGACTGGGGAATGGACTGTGGTGTAGTTGTTCTACTGCTTTTAGGTTTAGTCGTTATGAATAATATTCCGATTTTATTGATTTGTATGGCAAGTCGAAAATTCTGTTGCGAAACTTGAGTGGTTCTGTTTCTTTCGCTGCATATCGTGTAATGCAGTTGATGTTAACATGTCACCTTTTTTTTTTATCTTCTTCCCACAATTTACATAAAGGAGAGAAGCTCGAACTCAGTTCGATTCATCTGTTCCATTTTTCCGCATTCCATTCATATGTCGTACATTCAAAATGTGGAACATAAATGGAATGCATGTGATATCATTCTTGAGAACTTGCTCAAGACGCTTGATTTTGGTAAAATTATATAAAATATTAGTATATGAATAAATATATGTATGTTTTTATAAATATATACTATCGGCTATGAAATTAATTTTTCACATTTGTAAATAATTACAAACAGATAAATAGGACAAGTGTGTGACTAGATAAGACTGCTATTTTTCAAGCCTGAATTATGGATCTCCTGTATGGTACAAACTTCTTGTCAATATCCAATGAGAAAACAACAACCAGTCTTACCTTTGTAATAATTCAGTAATATAGTATAGAGAGAGAGAGAGAGAGAGAGAGAGGCCCACACAGTCATTTAAGTAATTTTATAAGCTAGACATCAAACGCGCATCATCATCATTAGCATTGGATACTCCAATTCAGATTTCATGTTTACATTTTATTATACGGAGTAGTATTTATCGTAATTTATTATGCGTTTTTTTCGTCCATTAATTTTATTTTTATTTTTAAAAGATATTATTTACTATTTCTTATTTTTAAATAAACTACAGTCGCAAATTTAAATTTGGATCCTATAACATCATCTCTTGTTCTCCTATTTTATTTTTAATAAAATATTAATTTTATATATTGTGCCAAATATTATGAAAATAAATTTCAAAGGATAGATCATAGAGGGGAATAACATATTTTCGCATTAAATAAAAAAAAATCATAAAATTGTTTCAAATAAAGACTCACTTATTACTGTTTTTCCTAAATTTTCATGAACCAGCCAATTATATTCGCAGCTGAATTACAAAACTATACATTCCCTCTTCGTATGAATCTATACTCTTTTTGTTAGCACGCTTGTGCAGAGTATTCCAAACTCTATTATTCTCCCACGTACATCAAATTATTTTTCATTCTTTTTAATTTGTCCACAAATTTTTTTTTCACTTTTTAATTTTTTTCATTTTTTTATTTAAAAACAACTTACGCTCACGATAAAATTTTAAATCACAATACTCTTATTTTTTTATTTTATCTATTATTTCAATATAATACTATTTTTCATTAAATCTTGTATCTACCAAAAAAAAAAAAAATTCATGAAGGAAGAGAGTAATTAAAATAGTTGTGTATATGAGCATAAATCAATTAATATATCTTTAAATAACAATTGGAACATGAAAATAAAGTAATAATTCTTTTTGTTGTACAGAGGCAAATAAACCAAACCATTTTTAATAACTTTTGTCGTATTGGTATGAGGATAAGTATCAACTACAAAAATAATTTAAATGTCACCCGAAAGAAATTGACAAAACTTGAGATCCAACTTATTTTATTGCATAATATAATATATGATGAAGATTAGACAGCAAACAGATCTACACCGTTAAAACGAGGCCTCTTGATCCAAGCTTTCATAATAAAACACATCACATAATACATTCATTACTTAATTAGAACATATTCATAGCAAACTCATACATAATTAGTTAAACCATACATGCTGCAACACTATTTACATGCAGTCGCCGGCAACCGGCCGCCGCCGCCAGATCTCCCAAAACTTTACTTGTGCTTGCTTCTGGTGTCCCCACTGTAAAGCCTACAATTTCAATTTAAATAAAATAGTCAACCTCTCAAACTTTGCATTAAAATTCCCATCAAAACTAAAGTAAATAAAATACAAGTAGATCTAATTAAGTAAGATCACAGGAATTTTTTTAAATTTAAAGTTTATTAATTCGTGGATTAATTTTTATTATCCATTTGCCGAAACACCAAATTTATTTAAAATTTGTTGTCATATCTAAATCGTGTCACGTCTTATTTTATCTTTTTTATTAAATTTAATATATAGTACAAATTAATTCCACCAAAGGGAGTGGGTGAGTTTTAAAAAAAAAAATTACCAGTCATAAACAGTTGGGGAGTTGGGCTGTGGGCTATCGAAGTAATTGGCTCCGACGGTCCTGGTGGCGAGGTTGCTACCGGGGTGGAAGACGCTCCGCCAGACGTTTTCCTTACGCGGCGACGGCGTTCCCGGCGTCCCTGGGCTGGCCGGGAGCGACAGAGACTTCTGGTTCTTGCTACTGCTCTCTCCTCCGATGTCTAAAGCTGATCGCAAAAAAAAGAAGACTCAGAAATTGAAACTAAACACACACGCAGTAACATGTGAATATATACCTTTGATGTTGAGGGGCTTGGTGTAAGCCCTCTTAAGGTGTTTCAGGCCGCGTTCGGGCCTAGGCCCGGCTGCCACGTCGTCCCACAGATGATCAAGAAGCACCATCTCCCTTAATTTCTTGCTCTCTTAATTTCTACTGTGATGGATTGGTGGTGTGATGATATAAAGTTGTCTACATGGGTATAAATAGAATGGTTTTGAAGGTGAAATTGTAGTATTTACTTACTTTCATTTTTCCAAATTTTAATTTCTACTTCCACGCCAATTACGAGATTAATGCACAAAGAATGTACATTGGAATGTACAAGGTATGAGGGTGAAAGGTATTGGTTAATATAATTAAAATATGTAGATAAAATTTGATTGACTGTAAAAATAATAATATTTTATATAAATATGTTAATATTATGAAAAAAAATTAAAATAATTTTTTTTATTTATAAAATATACTCTCTCCGTTTTAATATTTTTTATAATTTGATTTACACGTATATTAAGAAAAAGTAAAATTTGTGAGTGTGAGTTATTATTATTTTTTTCATGAGATACGAAAGAGTAGGGGAAATTGTGAAAATTATCTTAGAATATAAAGAGTATAAAATATTGTGGATGGACAGTAAAGAAAAATGTGTAAATTATTTAAAAATTGAAGGAACTGACTACAGACAATTTAAAAAGGGTGACTTACATATATGTTCAAAAAAATTATTATATTTATAAATAGGTGCTGTGCAGAAAAAAATGTGCTTCTGTGTTAAAAAAAATGTGCCTCTATGTAAATATTTAAAACTTATTTGTAAATTTAGTGAGTACCTATATGTAAATAATCTATTTAAAAAATTGAAGCGCATTAGGGTGTGGTCGTAGGAAAATTGGTAGTGGAAATAGAGAAATCTCGAAAGAAGATATTTTGATTAGTTTATTCATTCTTGATCAAAGGGATAAGGATGAAGACTAAGAAAAGGTGGGGCCCAAATTAAGGAGGTAGACGGGCCGAGCAAGGTGAGGGGCATGACTCATCTACTTTGCCTGAAGACTTTAGGGTCCATCTGGTCGCTTTTCGGGTCTACATATGTCAGTTTAATAACTTGTACTAACTCTCCTTTTTTAAAATAGTACACTATGCTAGTATATCTTTTGGACAAAAAAATTAACAAAATTTGTAATTTTAGAAATAATAATATTTTTTATAAATTTATGAAAATTGAAGTTTATGAAATTTTTTTATTTTAAAATCGAGAAAATTATTTCAGAATAAGCGAAGAAAAATTTGACTCATACTTTTTTTAGGGGTCATAATAAGCTTTCTCGTATTGTTTTCTGAAACTGATATATATATATACTCATAATATTAAATAATTATTTTTACATATTATTTTATTTACACTAAATGCCTTTTTTATTTGTATAGTTAACTTGTCAGTGCCTTATATATTAAATATAGTTTTTAACATGTGGAAAAATTATTATTCATTGTCCTCATCTAAGACTCAACTCGGGTGTTTTCTTGTATCCCTACATTTTCTCAACTCAAATTGAATATTTTTCATTCATCCAGTCAACATGATGATAAATTTCTCCAAATTTTCATTAATTGAACATGTTGAATGTCATGCAATGTATTTAGCTGCAACAAAAAATTATACTACCTCCGTTCACGAAATTTATGCTCACATTTTTGCATGTGGTTTAATGCAATATGTCGGAGGGTATTACGAGATATTGTGAAGTCCGTTTTGAATAAAGAGAATATTTATGAAAAAATATATCATATGTATTTTCCATAAATACTTTCTTTACTCAAAACTGACCTCACAATATCCCATAATACCTTTCGATATATTGCATTAAACCACGTGAAAAATGTGAGCATAAATTTCGTGGACGGATGGAATATAATTTAAGCTAAATTAACTTTTGCTATTTTTTATGAATTCAATATATAATTAACTTGGGAATCACTTATATTTCCCTAAAATAATTATAAAGAAAAATAATAGTATGAAGTTGTAATAAAGCGAGTCACGAATCAACTGTATTGGATCTGCGTCCAACCCAATAATCATTTACTCTGCAGAAGCCAAATGGGCCCACAAATCCAACTAAGTCAGACAACGTCGTCGTTTCGTTACTAATTCTCAGAATTCTCATTTCATCGTCTTTAGGGTTTTCTGGCTCCTCTGTCGAACGAACCCAAGAAAATAAAAACCCTAAATCAGAGACACGTTTTAACTGCCATGGCAACCAACGATTCATCGACGCCAACGCAGCAACAGCAAAGCAAACCCGGTCTGCGTAAACCGGTGTTTGTGAAGGTCGATTCTTTGAAACCGGGAACAAATGGGCACACCCTCACTGTGAAAGTGGTGAACGCCAACACCGTTCTGAATAAGAAGCCTCGGAATCTGGGTTTTCGTGGGGCTCAAAATCCGAATTCCAAAATCGCTGAATGTCTTGTGGGCGATGAAACTGGGTGTATTCTTTTCACGGCTCGCAATGACCAAGGTATTAGTTTTCACGTTTGTTTTTTGGCATTTCTTAATGGGAAGTTAAAAAATGAGGCGATTTTTCTGCTAGGGTTTTGAATTGATGTGAATGGTGTGATGTTTGGAGATAGAAAGGGGTTGTTTGGCAGTGATAAACCATAATGATGTTATCATGGTTGCACTAACATGAAATTTTCAGATTAGTTCTGAGGTTCGAATTAGTATTTCTGCTGAGGATACTACTACTTCCAACTTGCCGTGTTTTGGATGCCTGATTGCGATTGAGTTCTCAAGAACTAAACTAAACAAATTTATTCTTGCATAATTATTCAGAATTCTATTTATTACCCTTCTGGCAGCAAGTGTTCTGCTTGTCATAGGATGGTATTGCAATTTTCAATTTTAACATTTGAATTTATTTATTATAGTAGGCTAATTGAGCTTTAATACGAGCATGTGAAAGTGCAATACCTTGGATAAGTTTATAAGAATGCTCTCTTTTGGGGCTCGCCTGGCTAGGTGTTCTGTACCCTATTCTTGATTTGATTCACTCTTAAAAGACAATTATTCTGGACTTGTCAAGAATTCGCTCCAGTGTTGTTTGGGGGTAGTGAAAAGAAAACAAATTTCTTCGGGTGTTCTCTTTTGTATGGGTATATTGATATTTCTAATGGGAAACATTTGTATGAACTCTTCAGTTGTTATGCACACTAAAATCATTAGTTATCTGTATGTTCAAATATATATCTGTGTTAATAATTTTAGACTTTTAACATTATGTTCACATATATATAATATATTTTTGGAATTGTATATTAAAAAAAATATTTATTAAAACAACACTAGAACGGTGAGATCGGAGAGAATGTAAAAAATATAAAGAAAATGAAGTAGGATGAGCTTCTGTCAATATAGTGCCTCTGATGGCTGGCTAGTTGCTCACTTGCACTCCTTTGGTTTCTCTGATCAACTATGCTGCCTTACCTTTTGAAGTGTAGCTAGTAAGTAGGTTAGACAATGAATTCATGCAACAGTCAAATGAATTGGCTTACTTGAACTCCCGGTTGAAAATTGAAGTGGAAGTAGAATTTGCATTGTCTCTTTCGAGAGCTAAAGAATAAGGTGCTATTTCTTCAGTAGAAGAACCGAGAGTCTTTTTTTCCTATAGTCCTGGAGTGAGTTAGTGATGTCTGGTCTAGAATTGTTTGGTGTAGTTGAAGAAGCAGCACCTGGTGCTGTGCTTTGATTGTTAGACTCATAAAGATTTTCTGGTAAGAATGAAATTTATGGGGCACAATGATTATACCACTCTGCTTAGTGTTGGCACAAGACAAAGCTATCCATCGGATAGAAGGGCTTAGTGCTTTTTTTTAAAAAAAATTAATGCTGTCATCGTGACCAACAATATTTTTCCATAGTACTAGTTGCTACCTGCTTGTGGACTGTCGGGTCGATACATGTTGGAGAAGCAATCCAATTTGTGTATCCTCTGATACCTGTAATTGGAGTGGCAGTTTTTCGATCATACATCTTGCTACCTGGAATAGTTCACTGACTGCATTGACATTTTTGTTGATGATTTTTTAAAAATTATGTTGCAGTTGAGATGATGAAGGCAGGCAATACAGTGATTCTTCGCAATGCCAAGATCGATATGTTCAAGGGCTCCATGAGGCTGGCTGTTGATAAGTGGGGTCGAGTTGAGGTCACTGAACCAGAAAAATTTGTGGTGAAAGAGGACAATAATCTATCCCTAGTGGAGTACGAGCTTGTTAATGTTGTCGAAGAATCTTAAAAAGTAATTGTGCATCTCGAGGCTATTGAAGTAAAATTCACTTTGTCATTATTGGGTGTTGGTATACAAATCTCTTCTGTTTTTTCCCATTCAGTTAATTGACATGCTATATAGGACTGATCTAGAGTTGACATTAATAGTTGGTGTGTAAACAAGATTGCCCCTTTTGGTCTCTCTAATCTTTAATGTGGAAAAGTAAAGTTTTGAAGGGTCTTTGATATCTGCTTTTCGTCTTCGTCTGAATATGTTTTACGACCTGTTTCTTGATTATTTGGCATTGTGTCTGGCTTTTGGGAATGGTAATGGATACTTCTTTGATTAATTTTATGGTTAAAAGAGTTGGGAGTTTAATTGAGATTATTTCGTTATCATTAGAGGAGATGGTATTATATGATTCAGGAAGCATTCCATTCAACCTTTTTTTATTTTTTGTGTTACTACTCTGCGTTTGATTGTTGATGATAATCAAGTAGCTGGATGTGTAATAATTACTATGTCCCACATTTGGACTTTGCTAATCCAATTAAGGATGCAATTGCCTTCCCACACAATTATTCAATCCTCAAATATTTATACTGTGTTCATAGACATCTTTCACTGAAAAGAATGGTACAAACGTTTGAAATTCAAATTAGGTGGTGCTTGGTTCAAGCTCTTAAATGAAGTTCCCTCTACACTCTTACTCTTTGGAGGAGAAATTGTTTCTATAGTAATTCTATAATTAATTTCGTTTTTTTTTTTTTTAAAGAGATTGTTGATTGCGGAAGATGAGAAATTATTATAGAATGTTTGCTAGGAAATCAAATTAGAATAACAATCACGTAATTTACCAAAAAAAGGCATCATTGATCATTTTTATTCTCTAATTTACTTAATATTATGATTCTTGTTCTTAGTAGACAGTGGTTGGATTGTGAATCCCCGAATCAGTCAATTTTTTGGTTCTCATTTTAGCCGCTTGTGCTGCAAAACAAATTTTGCTTACATATTCCCAGCAAATTTTGGAAAAAAATGACAATAATTTAGAAACTTTCTTACATATTTAAGCAAAATTTGAGGGAAAATAATTCCTAGTTAAATAGTATCATTATTCTATCCTTGCCAGAGGTTCATATGACTAACTGAAATACATATAGGCCAGCCAGGGCTGTGAACAATGTTGACTCCATCAAAATGCACCGCAACGCAAGACATTGTAACGATCATTTATCTACAATGCAAGAAAAGGAACATTTCATACTCAGGGCAATCGAAAGAAAGTTAGGGAAAATACAATGAAGATATCATGACTATGCTCTATGGTCCAAAGTGCAAATATCTTTTGGGATGCATTCAGCTTAAACAAAAGGAGACAATTGGAAATTCTTCAAGCCAAATTTCAGCCAATGAGCAGAAATCACGACCCTAAACGAGAAAATGAAAAGCCCAAGTCAAAAGGCAGTGCTAGCATTCATACTAATCAGCATCCAACAAAGCAAGTCTTGATGCAATATAAGAAAAACAACAGATGTAGAATCAATCTTATTTGCAAGAGCCAGAGCTATGTAGTTAAGATATATGAAAGACTCAGTCTCTTTATTCACAGCAAGAAATCAATTAACAACTTTCATTTAGTATTTTTCACTATCACAATGCTTGTGACATAAAATTTTGCTAGAACAATCCAACAGTCATCATTTATCATCATTGGAAACTGATGAATTAAGTATCTGTTTTAAAACTCTAAAAAATAGACACTAAATATACTAGGATGATGCACACAAGACTAGAAAAACAT
The DNA here is from genome assembly GCA_026898435.1 of Prunella vulgaris. Lineage (NCBI taxonomy): Eukaryota > Viridiplantae > Streptophyta > Magnoliopsida > Lamiales > Lamiaceae > Prunella > Prunella vulgaris. The sequence continues at coordinate 57,552 of JAPKLY010000673.1, forward strand.
GATTAACAGTAACTGAAAAGATCTACTGATTCCCATTCTGTAGTATTGAATTTTTTAGATATGATAATTAAAAAAAGCATTGATCAATAATCGAAGAAAATCACAGTTTACATAAAAAAAGCAGTTTGCCTAATGCAACAAAAGACTTGGGCAGTGATACAACTTCAGTATAGAAGAAATACACCAGGTTTTTCTTGGGGCTCCTATTGAAAATTTAAGCACTTCATCTTTGGTTGATTGGTGGATCACCTTAATCACCCACCTGTCATTCTCTTATGGATTATTTAACAACTATAAATCAGAAAGCAACAACAAAAAAAATCAAAATCCACACGTTCAAAATTGCCTTAACCACCCACACATCCACAATCCTCTGTGGATGATATAAGAACCATTTTTGAAAGTAACAACAAAAAAACATCATATTTATGAGCACAATCGCTTCCATCATCTACTCATAATTCTCTCATGGATGATTCAATAACTATCTTTCTTATTTAACAACCAAAAACATTATGAATCATGATTTATGAGTGAAATCACATGCTCAGACTCAGTCTCCCTAACTGAATAATCATGTTTCCATTCCAAGATGCACACCCAGCAAACCATTTTCTGAATTTAAGTCCTTTATTTTTTTGGTTTCCCCTAAAATTAACAAAAAACTCACAATATCAATTAAGGAATCATCTGTCGGAATTTCAAGCTTCTAGCGTCATTAAAGGGCATGAGATTGAACTGAAAAATCAAATTAAATTACCATCAATACTCCATCCATAACTCCGAGGAGCAGAGAGCATGGAAGACAGCAACGCGGAGGCTGTTGCAGTGTGGTAAGGCAACGTCGACACTACGCTAACGCTGCTCAATTCGACAGGCGACCTAGTTCATACTGCAATTAACTACAAATTTTACAGGTATACAATAAAATCATAAATCATCAAAGGAAAGGTGAAGTAAAAACCTGAAAATGCGAGCAGAGAGCGGGTTTTGTGAAGAGATTCGAAATGGAGACGGAGCAGCCCTAGGCTTTACGCCGCAGCAGGGTTTTACGGAGGCGCTTCGAGCAGATCCGATGCAGCGCATGATTGATCTGGCGGCGACGGTGGACATGGCGCAAGAAAATTGTATAGCGATAAACGCGCCGACGAGAGGCGTAGGGCTTTGCTTGGGTTTAGCTTTTTTTGGTTGGGGTGGGTTGGGTTGTAAACGGGTGCGGGCCGGGTGGTGGGTCGATGGATGATTTTTTCTCGGGTAATTATGCTAATTCTTCAAAATCTTTATGTTTAATTCCAACTTTTTTACTCTATATTTTTAATATTTTTTTAAATAACTATGAATTTAATTTTAAATATAATGAAAAATAGTACATTTTTTAGTTTTTTTTAATTAATTAAAGCTCAATTTGGATGAAAGGATTTGAAATATGTGAATTTCACACACAAATAATTACTCTTCCCATGAATTTACAAATACGTAGATTTGAATTTATGTTTAAAATGGAGAAATTCTAAATCCCCTTCAAAACAATGTCATTCGAAATCTCTTCTCCCTACCCTTTTTCATCTCTATTTTTTCTTACTTTTTTCCTTCTCTCCCATCTTTTCCTAATTCTTAACTTGAAATATGTGTTTTTTTTTACATGTATTTTTTTTTAAATCCATTAATTTTCAAATTCATAATCCAAATGAAACCTAAGTGATATCTAGATATTATTCCACATTTTAAATTCATAGAAAAGCCTTTAGATTAACTTTATTTTTGTATTTATTTGGATAATTTTAGTGTGTTATTCATTAATTTAAGATTTAAATAATTATCTAACATTATTATAGGTTCTATGAACTATATAAGTAATTTTATATTAGTACTCATGAAAAGAAATTTTAAATCTGTTTTTATATATTCTTAATAACATTAATAATTTTCGAAGGTATTTATTGAAAATTTTTGGCTTTCTGAAATCAGTTGACCTACACAATTATATTGTATTCAATTTCGAATAAATTTTGGTACATTATGAATTTATGATAGTCAGTGGTGACGAAAAATCTGAAAATGTGCTGCAACTAGTTGTATAAGCTTAGTGTGGACCATCTATAAGATCAGAAACGAGCTAATTTTCTCCGTAAAGTGATTGTTCATAGAATTTGTTTTGCTCGTTCTTTCGTCTTAAATATTCTCTTTTATTGATAAACAAAAAAAAAAAGAAAGAAAGAAAGAAAGAAAAAGAATATATGAGCAATTAGTTTATCATATTACACCACTTTTTTAAGGCAGAAGAAATCACTGCTTGTATAATATCCAATGTAATCAAGAAAACAAGATTTCATCCTAATCGTGCCTATTAGCACGAGTGTGTGGAGGAATAACAGACGAATGGAAATTGAATTTCAAACAGGTACTTATAGGGAGATAAAACTCTTGCTTGTTGAAAGTGGATACACGCCTACTCCTACTCCTACTCAAAAATCTGCATAATAAAATACAAGGATTATTGTTTTGCTACATCAATTGAAGTGAAGTGGCAGTAAAATTGATCTGATCACCATTTCAATTACAAAAACATGCACCACTCATTCTAGTGTTTTGCGCACAAGACTTGTGTGAGTTCGTCTCATGAAAACGTCCAGTGAGACAATGAAAAAATTATCAAAATAAGAGCACTTTTTTTTTGGAAAAAGAAATAAAAGCAATGTTTCAACATATAAGTTTCTGGCAAATTAAATAAAGATACTGCAAGAAAACCTACAGAAGCAAATCTCAGTAATAAATAGCACATGAAGTTCGTGCCACCAATTGCTTCAAGTCATTTTTAGTTCGATGGTGGGGAAACTGAAGTTAAGGTTATAAAAGGATAACATAAAAACAAGGCAGAAAACCGTCTCTCCCAATAGTATTACATGTCCATTGACATCCATGGATCTATCGCGAAATGCACCGCATCTCTAAGACATTTTAACAATCATCCATCTACAATGCAGGGAAAAGAAACATTTTTTATGGACGGCAATTGAAAGAAAGTCGAGCAAAAGCATAAGTAGATATCATGGGTATGGTCCAAAAGTGCCAAATTACTTCTGAGGCTTATATGTAATTGGGCTTAAACAAAAGGAGACAGTTGGAAAATCTTCAAGCCAAATTTCAGCCAAATCACAACCCTAAATGAGACAAGAAAAGCTGAAGTCAAAATGTAATTCTAGAATTCATTCTGAGATAAGCACAACTTTTGGCCATGGCAAGTCAAGTCTCTAATGCAATGCAAGAATGGAAGAGAATGCAGTGCATATCCATCAGGCAAGATCCTTTGTTTTTAAAACTTCTGAAGAATGCAAAAGATTCAATACAGTTATTAAAGAGTTACAATCATCAAGAGCCTTTGTTCACAGTAAGAAATCAAGTAATAACTTTCCTTTTAAAATTTGGTAGCCAAATTATAAGCCAAAGAAAATTACAAGAAAATTAATACTAACAATTTGTATCTAGCTCATTCATGAGTCTACCTAGCCTTCTTCTAGTGTGCTCATGAAAACAAAACTTGACCCGAGCAATCATCCAACAGTCATCATACATCATCATTGACATCTGATGAATACTATGTATTAGGATGATGCACACAAGACTTGACATGAATAACAGTTGCTGAAAAGATAACTGTGAATTTTCATATATGATATTAAAACTGCATAGATCAGTAATCACCAAAAACAACAATTTACATGATAAAGCAGCAATTTCAGATTCTAGAACCTAACGTCTTTGGCCAGAGATTAAACTTTAGTGTTGGAGAAATACATAACCTTTCCCTTTAAGCTCCTATTGTGAAAATGTGTACTTTATTTTTGTTTGATCACCTAAATCACCTGTAATTGGGTTAAATTTTTTTATTTTTTTAAGAAATGGATTTATCCCCTAATGGATGATGGGATGGTTTAACAATTATCATGCAGAAATAACAACAAAAAAGCATCATGATTTATGATTAGAATCACACTACCAGTTTCCCAAATTGAATAATCACATTTCCCTTTTCAAAATTCAAATGTCCACCAAATGCATCATTTTCTGATTTTAAGCCTACTTTCCCCTTGAATTACCCTATAACTAAGAAAGTCAACTAGGATCAAGATATCGGCATATCTAAATTCATTACCTACTGTCAAAATTCAAAGCATCTAGCGACTTGCAAGAGCATTGAATTGAATTAAGCTAAATTACCTTCAATACTCCATCCCTGACCACGAGGTGCAAGAGAGAGCATGGAGGTGAGCACCGCAGAGGCTGTTGCAGAGTGGTAAGGCAATGTCGACACTATGCTTACACTGCTCAACTCCACAGGAGACCTAGTTCATACCACGATTAACTACAAAATTTACAAGAATACAATGACATCAGAGATAATTGAAGGAAACCTTCAGCAGAAAAACCTGAAAATGCGAGCGCAGATCGGTTTTTGAGATGAGATTCGGAATGGAGACGGAGAAGCCGTAGGCTTGACACCAGCAGAGAATCTAGCGGTGGAGCTTCGGGCTGATGCGGTGGCGGAGCGCATGAGTGATCTGGCACCGACGGCTGCCATGGTGTATGGAAACTGTATAGGGATAGAATTCGCCGATGAGCGGGATAGCGGTAGGGCTTTACCTGGGTTTTAGCTTTTAGGCTAATGTTGGGTATTGGGATTATGAAATTGCCAGAGTAATTATCATTGTGCCAGAGCTAATTTTGGTGAACATCCTTATATGCCCTCTGTTTGACTTTTTTTTTATTTTTAAAATGGACAACTTTGGTTAAAACCCATTTGACCAAAGTTTTGTTGAATTTGAAATAAATCTTAGTATTAAGTAGACTCAGCCTCAATCTATTCCATATACGCTCTTTCCATTTTGTAAGAATTTAATGTGTGCTTTCTTTCATTTTACTTAATTTTAATTTTTTTATGTTTTATGTTATTTAATATTCCCACCGGCCATCAAATTATTTTTCATTTTTTTTTTATTTTTTTATTTGAAAACAACCCACATCCACAAATAAAAATTTGAGATCCACAATACCTTCATTTTTTCATTACCTTATCTATTATTTTAATATAATACAAATTTTCATTAAATATCATGTCACTTCACAAATGGAAAAAAAATTAGTGAACGGAGAGAATAATTAAAAAAAAAACATTAGAAATTATAATTTTATTAATTATTTTATTGAGTTTTTCTCACAGTTACCAAGCCACATGTGCTTTAATTAGACGCGTAAGTCTACTCCGATAAAAAAACTTAACACGTGAGTAAAACTGCATCATTTTATGTGATTTCTGACCATTTGGAATTGATTTAGTTAAATTTAAATTTTTATGAGATTAAATTAAAATGCACATAATTATGGGATCAAATCGAAAAAGTAAAAAAGTTATGGAATAATTTTTGTATTAATCCCCAAAAATTAAATAAGCATTGTAACTATAAGTTAGAAAAATTCAGAAATAATCCTTTACTTTTGTATGGGTCCAAATTTATTCCTCCATCATTTTAATTTTCAGTTATCGTCCATCCGATTGAAATGATGGTGGTTCGTAATCTACATATAGGAGAGCATGATTTATATACCGGTAAATATATATATTCACTAATCATAAATAATTTACTAAAATTATATAATTATTTTTTAATCAAAATTAAATTAATGTGCAGTGATGGTCTCCTATTGATAACTAAAAGTAAATTTATATAGCAAATGAGTAATTAATTCCATTGATTAAACACCAAATTGAAACATGGGCGATCACCTGATGATATTTAACATCCCAATTTTTTAATTTGTCACTCAATTAATTAACTAAGTTTAAGGCAAATTATTCTCTCCTTGAAACTCCTCCTGATTGTGATATCCTCCCACAGAGTTTTCACTCCTAAATTCATCATATACATTTTCACTATACTCATTATTTTCCCGATTTGCCCTCAGGCTTTCGTACGGATGATTATCCATGTACTTATCTCTATTAACATCGTAGAAGTACTTCCCATTCTCCAAGAACCTCGTGTCGCTCATTCCCCGTGGCCGGAAGGTGGCGCCGCCGCTGTTGCCACCTTTGTAGTAGTAACTGTTGGTGTATCTAGAATCTTCCTCTTCATAGGGAGTGAAAGTGTCATCTTCTGCAAATGTGGTGGTTTCGTCGATATCTTTTGGCTTGCTGACGTATGTTGACTGTTCGGAGCCGTAAAGGCCGTAATTGTTTTCATTTTCCGGCAGGAAATTGGGCTCTTGTTGGTGGTTGTTTAGGGGCTGTTTGCTTTCGGGGACTACATTTTTGGAGGCGGTGGCCGGGATTTTGTTGAAGAATTGGCTCTCTCTTGCATGAGCATGGAGTGAGGAGAGTGTGAGAAAAAGGAAGAGAGAGAAATGATTAATGGTAGAGAAAGCCATGGGAGGATGGAGAAATAATAAATGATCGATGGTGTTTGTTGATGTGGGCTTCTTTTGATTACTATCTTATTTATAGACACAAATTTCATATGCTATATATATTTGAGTGTTCATTGGATCGAACTGTGATAATTGATTATGGCATTATTAGTGCAAGAGAGGGAAGTTTTATTTATCAAACATTTAATAAAAAATTATCAAAAATAGTGAAACACTACAATCATAGCATTGTAATCGCTATTTATAAGATGCCACCAAAGGGTAAACTAATTGTGAAACTCTTGGTGCAAATGGTTAATGAATAAACGAACAATATGTTTATTGATGATTTGGATGCATACCTAATTTTGCAAGTTGCATAGGTTAAGTTGGTATGCAATAAATAGTTACAATTTTAATGTAATTAGGAGATCGTTGGCTAGACAGATAAACTAGTAAAGTTCATGTGCTATTTTACAAAAAAAAAAAAAAAATTGTGTGAGACGATTTTAAACATGAAACTTTTAACTATTTTTATAATCTTAAACTTTAAAAATATTTTTTAGAATATGTGATATTTCAGACAAGACTTTATCATACGGTATTTTATCAGAAATCGAACTTGAAGTTTAATTTATAATAGGGGAGAAAAAGAGAGCACAAATATTAACACTCAATTAAGTCACAATTACGTCGGATGAATAGATGCTCAAGTAGTAATTCTATGTTCGAGTCATTTGGGGGAAGTGAAGAAGAGTTTTAAAAAAAACAATGAATCTTGAAAGATATCATCCTATCCCCATATAATACATATATCAGCTAATAAGATAATGAAAGAGTATTACATTATTTTATATAAATCACGATAAGTTAGAAAAATATCATTTTCTATAAGACCGTCTCACATGAAACAGTTAAAACTCATTAACTAATTAGCACACGTAATTTAAATTTATCTCGTGATAGTCTTTTTGAAAAGGACCAAAATAATTTTTCGTATTGTGAATGAATGACACATGAAATGTGAAATAATAATCAATGAAGATATTCATCATATCAACATGTTTTAATAATAGAACATCAAATTAAATACAGAAATGGAATATACAAATCTAACTATTGGAAGAAGTTGGTGGGATGGTTAATAATCCATGGATTGGGGGAAGATGAGACATGGGAGAAAAATGAGTATGGACACAAAGCATGCATGTTCTCCTCCCAATGTTGTCTAAATTGTGAAGTCTACAACTAACTTTGTACACTTTTTATGAGATTGTTGGGACCATACAAACAAGTGAAACTTTACCTTAATTAAGTTTTATACTAAATAGGTCAATTGTACCAAAATAATTACTGATTTAGGGAGTAAATGAAGTAATTCACAATTATACCTGAATGTGCGGTTTATATCTGGAAGACTGATAGAAGTGGTTGATATTTTACTAGTTAAAAGTCATCATTATTTAAACTAAAAAGTCACCTCTTGGAGAATCATAATAGGGGTAATTTTTAGGTTAAAATAAGAGTGACTTTCTAACAATGATAAGATGTGATAACTGTTTGCCTCATAATGCAGTCAATAATTTTGATTTTCAACTGCCATAAATCAGTTTGATGAAATTCTAGGTGTAGAAGTAGTTGAATGTTCCTTGAAAGGTCGAAGTAAATGAAGTAGTGCTTGCCTTGTATTTAATGCTTTATCCATTTTTAAGCAAGTAAAAAATAATACCAGTAGAGATATACTGTATTTTATATACAAATGACTGCAGTTACATATAAATTTATTAATTGATCCCAGAAATAAACCTTGGCTCAAAAGCTTCATTACACCAAAAATTTTCAAAACCATAAAACAACAAATATTTGTAAATGTACATAAGATGTAGTCAAACATTTGATCCGTGAAAGAGCGAATGTCAAGAAAGATTTTCAACGAATGAGCAGACATATACACGTATAAATGTACAAGCTGTGTACGGTTAACCACCAAAAGTCGCGTCTATAAAACTGAGCCCATAACAAAGGTTAGTAGTATCACATTTCTAAGCATGTTTTCCTATATTAACCGTATGTAAACTATCAAGCATTTCAACCAAAACATATACATGCTGAAACAAATGAACAAACTTCCAATTCGACTTGCATGGGGAAAATAAACTTTTCTTTGGGATGGAACCGAGCAGCCACTATTATACTAAGTATTTGCAAGATAATTGTTCTCGTCATCTTCCTGAGTCAACCACCACAATTGCAGCAATAATTCATCAGATAAAAAATTACTAATAATCATCACATTATTCACAGTTAATTAGAAGAGTACCTTTATCCACACAGCAGTAATTACTTCCAGCTAGCTAAATTGTTGTAGGAGTACCATGCAAACAGTCATTATGGGGAAAGCAACCAGGGCCGATGCCTAATTGGCAAATTAAGTTGAAATGGAGGGTGAACAGGTAAAAAACAAAATCCTGGCATGTTTATTCTGATAAGTATGGCAAAGAACCTACCATGAAAAAGACCACCTCTTCGTGCGCAAGAGCTGCAGTAAGATCATTGCTTTCCATTTCATGTCTTATGAAATCTTGCAACTATAAATAAAAAAAGTTAGTTTACAACACTTAATATCCATGTAATAAGACTTATCACACTCAATTACCAAGGATTATTTCAAAATTTGTCGTGTTTATACAGAAATTTAAGGCTAGCATTTTCTAATGAAATGAACAGCACAGATTCAGCTCGAATATTAAAGATGTGAACTAGATAAACTTTTGAAAACTTTAACAGAAAGCAGAATGACCAATACTCCCGTAACACAGGTGGACCTACTCCATGAAAACTCATATATTGTTTGCAAAGCAGCCTTGCTACATTACAATATTAACTTAGTTGTATCATACTCGTTTCAATTTCAAGAAATGATTGAAATTCCCATTGTTCAATATTATTTCTGCACAAAGATCCAAAAAAGATAACTCAGTTTGACTCTGTTCTATTAAAAGTCCGAATTTCTACAGCAGCCCTTTACAGCAAACAAGTCTCCTGATGAATTGACAAAGCTAATAAACACCTTCAAGATGTACAGAAATAAACAGAGGAGCTCCTTGAGTGATTAATTATTTTCATAGTGAACCTCTTTAACAAATAAGCAACCACACAACTTCACATTCGATATAGCACATTTCTGTTTTGAAAAAGATTACCACTTTAGTCATCGATCTACCATCTTCACATTCTCTTTTTTCTGGGGCCTATAGACTGCAGTTGTAAATTTCATGCTATTAACTATGTGTGTGTAGGGTGTGTGTGAGAGGGGAGAAGAGAGATGATTTCTTTCACTTCGAAATGAGTTATGGGGACTTCTAACCTTTTCCAAGTACATGAGTGCCTAAATTCATACTATAGTTTGATATCATCTGACTTGCAGTTTAAAACATAGCAAATGAATGTATGTCATGTCAAGCCATACAAGTTCTTATTCTCAAAAAAAAAAAAAAAAAAACCAAGCTGACACATCTCAAGTAAGAAACAAGATATACGTCAGGAAACAAGAGGTAACACAAAAGGCACAATTTTTTTTTTATTACTTCACAACATATGATGTAGGAATAATGTTACTACCTGATAATGATAATGCTTTACAGCTGCATATGTCTGGGAAGCTCGAGACTTGAAATAATCAAAAGTAGATACATTCCATGAGGCATAATGATCCAGAATCCACTTTAGTGTCTTGTGACAATCATCGTAAAGAGTCATAAAGAACTATAGAGAAAAGAGCATCATCCACAGTGTGCAACATCAGGTACAAAGCAACACAACAAAATAAAGAGGCTTGGATTGTAGTTGTACTAGCTAGACATTAAGTACTGTAGATCGAACTGCTTAAGAATTGTGCGAAATGGAAAGATAGATTACCCAAAAATGGGTTAAAGTATTACTGTCACATATACCTGAATAAATGGGCATCTTCCCCACACTTCCTTTCTAATTTTGGATACTCGCACCTGTAACACTAACATGGGTGAGTAGGTGACTGGTATACAGAGGATTTCAGAAAATTATCTGCACACATACTTTGCAAGATCAAATAGGATATAAATAGATACCTCTGCCATGTGAACAGCCTGCTCTAGTTGCTGAATTTGAATCCACTGTTCTAATACAATATCATTCATCTGAATACAGAAAATTATTAGATAAGGAGAATTATCAAATGATGTAACGCTTTTGTCCACACTTGGGTTCTTTTCTTGCAAGTTTTACATATCTAATAGAAGTCATGAACAGGAAAATTACCACTCTGTAAAGGATTTTCTGCAAGAAAATAGCGAATACAGCCTATGCAGATAATGCTAATACTCTTGAATTAAACTAGGGCAGTTAGGGTTGAAGAATCAACTATCAGATAATTCTCAAGGCACCCTAACCTCAATAATTGCAGAAATAGATCAAGATTAAGCAAGCAGGTTTCACATTTACAATTAGAATTGACACAGTTAGATTTTATTAAAGAAACCACCTCTTCAACTCGTGAAGTAACTTCTTCTAATCTTCTTTCAGCATCTAATGCCTTCTGCTCCAAATTGTAGATTTCGAAGTTATGCTTCCGAGATGCTGCCCATAGACGTCGAAGCTACATGATGACAACATATTTCATTTTTTATAGTCCCGAAACCTAAAATTGGAAAAGTAATCGAAGAACAAGGAACTGAATTCAACCATTACTAGAACAAAATCATACCTCTTCCTCAAGAATCCTGCACCTCACGCTTTCACGCGAGTAATCATGCTCTAAACGCGAGAACGCGGCTTTCAGAAGATCAATCTCCTCAGTCAGTCCCTCAATTTTCTTTTCACAGTTTCTGAAATGCTCGGTTTTATCATTTACTTCTCCAATTCTTTCCTCGAGTACCAATTCTGCGATTCCGAAATAGTATCAAATCAGGACCAATTCGATTTAAGAACGATAGTTTTGTACCGAAGATGATCATTAACAATACCTAATCGAGCGACTTTGCGCTTGGCCAATTTCAACTCACATTCCACAGAACTTTGGTTCAATAGATCGGAACAAACCGAAGGCAATTGGGAAACGGCCATAGAAGTTAGGGCATTGATCACGGTGAGAGAGAGAAATAGAGAGAGGAATACGGTCGGTAATGTCGAAATCGCCATTGCAACTCAGAGCTAACTGCCCAACTGTTGAGCTCGTTTCAGTTTATCCGGCAACGCACCGTTCTAGCCCTTCTTTTCTTTTCAATTCATTTCCCTCTTTTTTCCCCTTTAATACCTTTTATTTTATTAAAATTGAAGTTAATTATGAAATAATAATAAAAAAATTTCCTGAAAACATTTCTTTTTTACGGAAAATTAATGACGTAATAATAATTTGACGATTTTATTTTACAAACTCTTTCTTCAAAGTTTCTCATCAGCCTGTCCACTTTTCAGAGTGTTAGGGCCCAACCTCAAAGCACAGAATATGACCCAATTGAGATGGCATCTAGGCCCACTCAACGGCCTGCTTATTTGTAATAAAGATGGCCTATTAGAAGTATGACATGTGTTATATGCACTCACATTTGTTTGCAGTACACACACTTCACAAATTATCAATTTTTTTTTTAATAATTTAAAAAAAAATTCTTATCTTTTTGTGCACCCACCTTCTCTCTTTGCTCTTTCTTTACTCTTTTCTTCTATCTCTCTTTTCTCACTTTCACTACATAGCTCCATATTATCTCATTAAGACCGCGTAATTTCTCACATTACACCTACTCTCCATTAAATTTTATTTCAAACTCCAACGACCGCTCATCCACTGCAATGACGCCATTTTTCTCATTTGTGAGACACTCCTATTCAAAAAAAATGGTAAGAATAACAGTGAATTTTTTTTTCCTTTCTCAATCTTCATCTCATCTCTCAACCTCTATTTCTACATTCAAGGATATTTTTTTCGATTCTGGTTATCCGAAATAAAGTACAATTTTCTAACTTTTTAAAGGAAATTTTAGTCATTTTCCAAAAAAATTTGTCCAATTTTTTTATTTTTCGAATTATACCTTCTTTTTTATTTATTTTTTCGAAAAAGTTTTTTTTTTTGATTGGTCAGTTTATTATTCAATTTCAGTCGAAGGTCAAGTGTATTTATAGGAACACTCAAATGGCAATTTTAAGTACATTCGGAATATTGAAAAAAGTGAGAGATGGGTGTGGATTATTACAAGTTATTAGAGGTGAATAAGGATGCAAACGACGACGAATTGTGGAAAGCTTTCAGTAATCTGGCAAAAAAGTGGCACCCCTACTATAACCCCATCCATATGAAGAAGGAAGCACAGGCTAAGTTCACTCAGATTTCTGAAGCTTACGAGGTTGTACAATTAATCATGATTTATTTCAGTTTTATTGCATTGTAATTTGTGGAATTTGATTTGAAATCTAATTTCTTTAAAGAAACTGATATATATATAGTCATAATGATTTTTAGATGAGACAGGAATTTATTCTCATTATACTCAAGAAGCGAATCTCTTTTACACATTAGATATTAGTATATAAATGAATTTTTTTTTTACGAAATTTTTTATTGATATGATTTTTTTTAATGGTATGTCTCGTAGGTTTCTATATATGCTAAAAATTAAAAATTTTTTATTGTTTATTCCGGTTTTTTAATTTCTCTCAAATACTCCGTTCAACTTTAATTTATTATGAAGGTTTTTCATTTCGTTAAGACTTCATGATTTGGATGGATGGATTTGAAAATAAATGGATTTAAACAAAAAGACATGTAAAAAAGTATACATTTTAAGTTAAGAATTATAAAGAGACGAGAGAGAAAATGAGAGATGAAAGGGTGGGGATGAGGGATTTCACAAGATTTAGAATTCCTCCATTTTAAACATAAAATTGAATTTAAGTATTTGTAAATTCATGGGGAGGGTGGTTATTTGTGTGTGAAATCTATGGATTTCAAATCCATCCATTCAAATGGAGCCTAAGTGTTTTTGAATTTGGCCCGTTGTAAAATCCAGTCGTTGTTTAATGTAGAAATACCTTAAAATGTTAACTTGAAATTTGTACGGCTTTAGGGGGGATTGCACTTTTGTTCCTATTTCAAAATGAATCCAAATATTTCAGACTATGTTTTATTTCTTAATTTTTTTCTATAAAAAATGGGATGATTAATTTGTAATTTTTTTTGTGTTTTGGTTTGTGTAAAGAAAATTAATGGACCAAATCTAAATTATTTAGTACCATTTTAAACAAGTATGTATTTTATGTGACTAAAAGTACAATTCCCTCATTATATTCTTCTATTTTTTTGTCATAATTTTGGCATATTTAAGACTAAGGCCATGCTATTTAAATGTATAGGTTCTAAATGATCCTCAGAAAAGGGCAATCTATGATCCGTACGGCGAAGAAGGTCGATTTTGATGGTGTTATAATTGCATGTGATCAAATAATCCCTGCAACTCGATCATGTGTATTGCATGCAGGACCTCTTTCTATCGTGCAGAAATGAGATATGGTCGCGATTTATTACACAACATTTTATTTGGAAAGGACAGGAGATCTGGTGTTTCCAGTTTAGGAAGGCCTTGGGAGAATTTTGGCAAGAGAAAAGTGGAAAGTTCTGACAATGAAAATCAGAACAAACATGTCAAGATTCAGAGTGGCGGTGTGCAAGGTGATCTGATGAGTGATAAACGGACATGTTCGACTTGTGGAAAGAACCACCGTACGTGGAGAATGCTTAACGGGACAGAATAAATGCTTTCGTTGATCAAGTAATGGTACGTAATGAATATTTTTCTCTTTAGTGTGTTTTGTAAACTTATTGACACAAAGAGGCTATGTACTTGGAAATTAGATTGGTGGTAGTGCAAAAAATTGATTGTTAATTAATATTACCTGTTTTTGGGAGTTTTGGGGGTGCGTAAGAGTTTAAAATATAAATTGCATTTTAATAAGGTTAATTGATAAGTAGGATTATTATTGAATTAGATATGTATTTTGGAGGTTAATTTAGAATTTGATTTAGGAATCGTTAACGTAAGCCGCCTACTGATAATTAATTCATGAAAGATAGTGAATTTGATTTTAATGGTTAAATTGGGTTTAGTACTTAGAATTCTAAACTTTTTATTTGAGGATTTAAATTATTACTTTCTAAATAAACTTAAATATTTATGTTAGGGCAATGGTGATTTTCTATCTATTTCATTCTGCATCTATCTCATTCACGATATATATTGCAAATTGGTATTTTTACGTGTTTTTTTTTTTTACTTTTAAATATTCACTAGTACAGATTTACACTTAGAGAGCTCTTAAGAACTCTCTAAGTGTAAATCTGTACTAGTGATTTATGAGTGTTCTTATTGCATGATGTATTATATTACATAATTTTATTATAATTTTTGTAACACTTGATTATTTGTGAGAATTTGTTCATCGTTGATTCAGCTTACACATCGTTTGTATTGCCATTGTCTTTTGTTTAATCATGGAACGTGTATTGAGTATTTATGTTATGTGAGTAGATAATTTTATTTACGTTTAATATTTAATTTGGACCAAAAAACCACATTAAATTTATTGTTTGCTCACTCCAATCTCATTAACATTTTCAGATTGAAGAGCGGGTGGCTAGAGCAGCAATGGATGATAATCTTTCAAATTTTATTTATCAAGTTTTTCTAAATTA
>JAPKLY010000673.1:72685-111020 GCA_026898435.1 Prunella vulgaris
ATGGATGATAATCTTTCAAATTTTATTTATCAAGTTTTTCTAAATTAAATCCTCAAGAGATGGTTGTGTTTTATGTATGAATTACATTTTTAAGTTAAGTTTTATTTTCGTAAAAGCTAATTAATATTTATTATCTTTTGCTATTGTCAAAAAAAATTATGTCATAACTAATTAATGAATTTTATTTTAAAATTTTTTATTATTAAAAAATATTATAAAAAGTTGGAACATGACAAATTACATATTCGGAATAATATTCTCATTGAAACAAAAGTATTGTTTCATAGGAAAGAAAATAAGCTAAGGTATCCAATAGGAAGCTATGATTTGATATGCGTAAAGTTTGACTTGACCAGTTAGTTTCATGCTTTCACTTGTCTTTAAAGCTGAATAAATCAGAACCTTATAGCTATGTTTTAAAAAACCGGTCGGACCGGTCGGACCGCGAACCAGGATAGGCACCGTACGGCTCTAAAGCGTTGGGCTGCCCAACTATTGAACCGTTCAAGAACCGGCCAAAAACGGAAATAAACGGGTCGAACCGGCCTCGGTTCAACCTTACGAACCGGCGGCTGGGAGATTTATTAAAAAAAAAAATTTGAAGGACTATTTTGCAAATTTAAATTTTATTCGCAGCCCTAATCCC
This sequence comes from Prunella vulgaris, assembly GCA_026898435.1. NCBI lineage: Eukaryota > Viridiplantae > Streptophyta > Magnoliopsida > Lamiales > Lamiaceae > Prunella > Prunella vulgaris. The sequence continues at coordinate 73,332 of JAPKLY010000673.1, forward strand.
TAATCTCACTATCTCAGATTCAACTTTCGAAATTGACAAAAAAAAAGAACACAATTTAACTTTCGACATTGACGACATTGTACGTTTCTTCCGGCGGCCGTGGCTCGTTCCCTCCAGCTGTCCAGCAGCGACGACGTTCCCTTGAGCAGCAGCGCCGGCGTTCCTTCCAACAGCGAGCAACGGCGGCGCGTCTCCTCCAGCAGCGCCGTTCCCTCCAGCAGCCACAGAGGCAACCAAAAAATAAAATCAAGGTAAAGCTTAAAGAAAATTAATCTGACAGAAGTCGTACAAAATCTTGCCGGAAAAATCAAGAGGGCGGCACTTGTCTCCTTTGATAATCGTCTTCTTCCATACGACACCGTCTTCGTTTTCATCTTGTGCCAAAACCTGTTTATTCTATGTGAATATATTTGTGCCATAATTATAGTCTTCTAACTCTGTTTTTTAAAATGAATGCCTCTATCAATTATAGTCAAGCTTCTAAATGAATGCCTCTATCAATTATAGTGAAGCTTTTTCTTTCTCACATAACTCTATTTTTTTTTTTTTTTTATGTTCCTGCTCAATGCCTTTTTATGTGGAATAAAAGGTGAAAATTTTCCCTTAATATGAGAATAATAAAAAATAAATCCAACTTGTTGTGTATCTTTTAATTAATTAAAGTTTGCATCATCTTTTAATTAATTAAAGTTTGCATCATCTCTCAGTATTTACCCGACAAAGTGGATTAGTTTAATTATTTGCATTATAGTTCATTATTTGTTAGACTCCACTATTTATGTCATAAGTTGGAACTATATATTAACTGCCCAATCTCTCAATATATATTCATCTATATTAATTTCCATCACACAAACACCCACAATATTAATTGAGAAAGTAATTCAAAGCTGCAGCCTAATGGCAATACTTATTAGCTTAAAATCCTCAAGTTGTAGCCACTTAAAATCCTTATGGTGGAATACTTATTAGCTTATTCTTTTTGTAGATCATGGTGGATACTGAAACTACTGAAACTCCCCAATCACAAGCTCAAGAATCAAGGACTAGGAGTAGTAATGCTCAAAATGTTCGCCAAAAAAATGATCCAGCATGGAAGCATTGCTAGGTACTTGGATCTGAAGGTATCAATAAAGTAATTAGATGCAATTATTGTGGTAAATCATACAAAGGGGGGGATACATCGAATGAAAGAACATTTAGCTCGCAAAACTGGTAATATCAGTGGTTGTCCTAAGGTTCCAAATGATGTTCTGATTCAAATGAAGGGAAATTTAAATGATGTTGCAAAGGTTAAAGCTGAAAAGGCTAATGCATCTGTTTTGCATGAATCTGAAGATGAGGAAGAAATTCCAAACTTGCATGTTAGTGGTAAAGAAAAGAAGAGAAAAAGATCAATAGGGAACTATATGAAAGATGGTTCTGGCTCAGGAGTAGATTTATCCCAACCTAGCATACAAGCATCATAGCAGAGTAAAGAAAGAAAACATGAAACTGATATGGCTGTAACTTTATGGTTTTATGATGCTTGTATACCCATGAATGCAATTAACTCAAGATATTTTAAGCCGATGATGAGTAGGATTGCATCCATGGGTCATGGGTACACCGGTCCCAATTACCATGCATTAAGAGTACCATTGCTTAAAGAAGCGAAAGCTCAAGTACATTTGACCATTGAATCTATGCGATCTAAGTGGGTTGAGTCTGGATGCACTATAATGGGTGATGGTTGGACCGATAGGAGTCATAGATCACTGATTAATTTTTTGGTGTATTGTCCTAAAGGTATATCATTTATCAAATCATGTGATGTGTCTGATATTGTATCAAGTGCTGATAATTTGTGCAATCTTTTTTCTGACATTGTTGAGATGGTGGGTGAGAAGAATGTGGTTCATATGGTTACTGACAATGCTAGTAACTATAAAGCTGCCGAAAAATTACTTCATGCCAAATATCCTGGAATATATTGGTCTCCATGTTCTGCTCATTGCATTAACTTGATTCTGGAAGATGTTGGAAAAATGGATTTAGTCCAAGATTGTGTTGTTTTAGGTTCTCGGATTACCACTTTTGTCTATAATCATAAATGGCCCCTTGCTTGGTTGAGACAAAGGCATGGTTGGACTGAAATAGTCACTCCAGGAGCCACACGATTTGGCACAAATTTCATTGCATTAAGAAGTTTGTATGATCATAAGGAGCATTTGGAAGCTATGGTTATATGTGGTGACTATAAAAAGTTCTTGAAAACTGAGAAAGGAAGAGGAGTTAAAGATACCGTGCTCAATCACAGGTTTTGGAATAACTGTCTTGTTATTGTCAAAATCATGGAACCACTGATGAGGTTGTTATGCATTTGTGATACTGATGAGAAGCCTTCATTAGGCTATGTATATGAGGGATTGTCTAGAGCAATTAAGGGAACAAAAGAGGTATTCAAGAATCAAGAGTCGAAATACAAGCCATTTGTTGATATCATCAACAAAAGATGGGATAAGATGTTGAGAAAGCGTCTTCACGCTGCTGCATATTGGTTGAATCCCGCATTTCAGTACGACCCAAACAATTCTCTTCGTGATGAGCCAGAAGCTTACAAAGGTCTACTTGGAATCATTCAAGACCTTCACTCGGAGACACCCGGAATAATGAATGAAGTTACCATGTTTCGAGAGGGTAAAAAGAGCTTTGGAATTGCATTGGCTAAGAAAGAAGCAAAAAATATTACTCCTGGTATGCTACTTTTTATATTGTTTGTAAATAAAATTAATTTACTATTTATAATACTTATACTAAATTTGTTCATATGATGTTAGATGAATGGTGGAGGCTCTTTGACAATGATGCACCAAACTTACAAACACTTGCCATTAGAATTTTGAGTCAAACATCGTCTTCATCCGGCTGTGAACGTAATTGGAGTGTGTTTGAGAGGATTCATACTAAGAAGAGAAATCGGTTGGAGCATGAAAGACTAAATGACCTTGTTTTTGTTCATTACAACTTGCGTTTGAAAAATCGGTATACTCATTTTTCACCTTTTATTAATACATGATTGTTCTTATTTTATTAGTTTTTATAATTTGATATTATACTTTTATTTTGTATTTGCAGCGGCAAAGAAATGCACAAGACATATGATCCTATTGATTATGAGTGCATTGATAAAGTGGATGCTTGGATTATTGACGAGGAGCCAAATGGAGAGCTTGATTGTGATGAAATATTGGAAGAACTTGATAATGAAGTTGCTAACAATGAAATACCTGAATCGCAAGGAGGTTACAATATATATTTATATATTATTTATGTCATTATTTATAGTATTTTATATTTAAATTTGTATACCCATTTTTCATGTTTAGGTGATGAAAATGCTGACAAAGACATACTCAACGATCATGTTGATTTGACAAAGTTTGGATTTGGAAGCATGGGATCGAGTTCTATTGGTGCTAATTTGTATGTCCTTTCAGACTAGACATTTTTCTATTATTATCAGTGTTGAACTTTGATGAACTTATTTTACATTTGATGTTTTGCAAGATATTTGATGAACTTGAATTTACATTTGAGGTTTGTAAGACATTTGATTAACTTGATTTTACATTTAATGTTTGCAAGACAGTTGATGGAATTTCACATTTGATATTTGTTAGATTTGTGGTAAATTTAGCTTCATATTTAATATTTGTATGATATTTGGTGGATTTATTTTAATATTAAATATATATTTATATAATTATGACGTCATACCGGCTTAACCGCTTTATTAACGGTCCGACCGATCGAACCCGGTCCGACCAAAAATTCTAAGGTGTCCGGTTCAACGTCCGGTTCCGCTTTTTAAAACATAGCCTTATAGACATGATTGTTTACTAAGGGTGTGTGGGTTTCAAACGATATTTTTTATACAGATAATTTTATTTTTAAATCACAAATACCATAAAAAATTTAAATCAAATCTATAAAAAAAAATTATGAACTATTAACACCTAATTTTCAATGTGTTTGCCACATTCGAGCCCCAATACTCAGCCCAGCTATTATGTTGAGCAATGAGAATATGAATTAATGGGCATACAAAAAAAAATCAAATGAACCTACAAAAGAAATTAAAGTTCTCCAAAATTATTTTTAACATCCAAAAAGTGGAGCAATTGGAATTTTTTTAAGAGTGAGTTAGGATTGTTTTACTAAAGTGTGATATAAGGTGGCGGGAATCAACCAAATTTATGAATTTTGAGTTTTTTTTTTTTTGTTTTTAAATGAAAAAAAATATGTTCTAAATTGAAATTGTAAAGTCTAAAATGAATATAAAATATGTGTTAGATAAATAAAAATTTAAAATCTAAAATTAATTTGATATTATTAAAGAATAAAAAAGCAAAATATAAAATAAACTAAAATATATACATTAAGTAGGGTGGGTGACAAGTTGTGGGATGAGTGAGAGGCTGTGTACTCCATATATAATATTTTTTTGGGTTAGTCACTCTAAGATACAATATACCCTTATGTTTCACCCTAAGAACATTACAATCCCAAAAATTACCCTCAACTTCGAAAAGTACAAATATACTACCTAAACTACCCCTAAGTTGAAAAAGTGGGGGTTACCCCTCCTCTGACTCCTATGTCAATTCAGTACCATTTCCTCTCTCCTCTCTCATTTCAAATTTCAGCATCCACAAATTTCCTCTCTCCTTTCAAATTTCAGCATCCTCAATTCAACTGGCCATGATCCCAAAGTTTCTCCCGGAGAGTGGGCTGCCGATCTGTTGGTGCGGCGACGACGACGCTTGGCGGCGTGGCTGGTCCCAAAGTTTCTCCCGGAGCGTGGGCCGCCGATCTGTTGGTGCGGCGACGACGACGCTTGGCGGCGGCGGCGGCTTCGACTGAGATCACGGTGGCTCTGGTTTGAACCATTAATTTCGCCCAAACACCGTACTAGCAACCCGACGCCCGTCCAGATCATGAGCTCCATCGCGGCAATCGATGCACATATATTTCTTCTTTTCCGACAAAGTGGCGGCTTCTTCTCGGCGGTGTAGTCGGATGAAGGCGGATATGCGATGGCTTTGAGAGAGAGAACATTGTTTTTTTTTAGTGCTGTTGTTATGCTTTCTCGTTGTTGATTTGATGAAAGATTAAGATGCTGAGACAACAAAGAAGTTATTTCCTTAGATTTATGCTTATTTACTCTCTTAATTATTTTTCCTTAGTTATTTACTCTCTTATTTCCTTAGTTATTTCCTTAGATTTATGCTTGATTTACTCTCTTATTTGCTTGGTGGTGTAAACAAGGATATAAGGCTGCATATATCACAGATTCTATGGATATTATTCTTCATTCCTTAATTATTCCCAGTGTGTTTCATTCTCTGTAATTATTCTTCATTCCTTAATTTTGCTTGTTTCTGGGCTACAAAAATGTGTAAATCAACTAAATATTTTCCTTTATTCTGCTTGTTTTTTTTATTTAGTACACATAATTTTTTATTTATTTGGGCACTATAAATTTGAACTTGTAAGAAAACTGCAGTTGAACGTATCAATTAATCAATTGAACTTATTTTTTGATTGATTTGAACTTTATTTTATTTTTGGAACTTATGAATATTTCGTAAAATCAAATTAAAAGATCTAAACTAAAAAATAATTAACATTTGAATTAAAAAAATTAGTATAACATTAAGTATATTTAAAATAAAAAAAATTAATAGGGGAAAATGAATGAACGTATCAATTAATAAATTGAACTTATTTTTCGATTGATTTGAACTTTATTTTATTTTTGGAACTTATGAATATTTTCGTATAGTCAACATTATGAAATGTGAATTGTGAGTTGCAGGTATAAAGCTTTTCGGTGGGATGTTAGCGTTCAGACTTGTAGTTGAAGACTTAAAGAAATTATAGTGCGGAAAGAGGGGAAGACTTTTGGTTGAAGACAGCCGCAACTTTATTTCTTATGAAATGACTTTACAGAAAAAAATTCACCAAAGGAGAGGTGGTGGGTTTAGGGGGGTGGTGTAATATACCTATAAAAACTAGGTAAATGGGGGGACAGTAATTGAGTTAGGAGTAATGGGTTTAGAGTAAGATTTAAGTAAAGCTTGTATCTTAAAGGCAATTTCCCTTTTTTTTTTTTTTTGAATAAAGTTAGTTGTAAATTTGCATGCCTTAACATGATATAAATGAGTTGAAATTTTATAATAACAGTCCAATGTTTAATTTAATACATATTTTATTAATGAAATCATGAATATAAGGATTTAAATGGTGCACTTGTATATAAAGTTCTTTAGAATGTAGAAAAGAGTGAAGAAAGCTAGTGAAATATTCTAGAATAGTTCTAGAGTCATCCATAGAGAACTATGGGATGTTCTTGAAAAGAACTTTCAACCATTAGACTCCATTATTAATTGAGAGTCCATATGCAAATCTTCAACATAAACTATATATTTTAAATACCTATATTTTCACTAATCATAACTAGCGATGTTGATAAGACTTATATATATTTGATATAAAAAATAAAATTATTTAAACAAACATCATTTAAGACTTCTAAATAAAATATTCAATTAAACTTCTATTATCAATATTTACAAATTCACTGCAAAAAGTGTGTTTTCATTAGTTCAACAACTAAACTAAATCAAAATAAACTCCGAGAAGTTAAATAGTATGACAAAAGTTTAAATAATAGCTATAAAACATCTTGATAATTCGTTATTTCCAAAAAAATTAAACGCAACCTTCAAATGATCAACATTATTCATATCAAAATTAGTTATGAAAAAATTAGTATGTTGATCAGATTCGTTGCACAACATGCTTATTATACCCACAGACATTTGTATTCATTATTTTATATAAGTACTTGAAATTGAAGAAAGGTGTGGACATGATATCATTAAAAATTCCTCAAACCTATAATAGGGGATCAAATTCATCAAAATTCAGTATTCTTTTAATTTCAAGGAAACCTACTCTAAGTAAAAATATTTAAGCAAAACTGAGAATTATATGAAATACTACTCATCATCATTATTTAAGCATAATGTCTTACTTAACTAAAGATATAAGTTATAAACAACACAAATAGTAAACATACCATAAGAGAATTAGATCAAACCTATAAAAAGGTCTTTATCAAAAACTAAATTATCAACACCTTATTTTCAGTGTGTTTGCCACCATACTATCCCCAAAACTCGTCCAACTATCAGATTAAGCGATGAGGAAAAGAATGGGCTTACAAAATAAAATGATCAAATGAAACTGCAAAGGAAAATAAAGTCCTCTGGATCTAGTTTTTAATGGTAAAAAAAGTGAAGCAATTGGATTTTTTTTATGAGGAGTTATGATTGTTTTACTAAAGTGTGATACAAGGTGGCGACAATCAACCAAATTCATAATCTTGAGTGGTTTTTGTCTTTCCAACTAACTCTTGAAGTAATTTCAAAATTCATGGAAAATGGTCAAATTTTGAAATCTTGTATATATGTATCTAAGATGATCAAGTATAATGAGTCTTCGAGTAAGTGAATGGTGGAGGCATATATAATTATCCATTATATAAAATTTTGTAGAGACCCTTATAAATAAAGTCTCCTTTGAATTTGAACACAAATATTTTCACATGTATATTATTTTAAAAAGAACTATAATTAATATGGAAATAATTATAATATATGCTATAGTAAACTAAAGTTGTTGCTACATGTGGAACATATGCAAGACAAACATTTTATTTATTATTTTCAAATCTCTAAATTGGAACACATGATTAAAAGATATTATAAGCAAAATGGAATTAAAAGAATGTCAAGTAGGTAATATTACATTATTCACATATTCGATCCACATATAACAGAAAGTGCCCCTTAGAAAGCTTACCATCAAATGTTCACAACATATGAGGAATCATGAATTATTAAAGTAGTATCGGAACAATTCGATTAAAATGCTTGAATTTCAAATAAAAGAAAGAAATGATATAAAGAAACTTATTTCAACAAGGCAAAATTCCCCGTTTTGAAATGCAACGTCGGCTGATATTTCTTCCATGCATGTCTGATGTCCCTCCGTCAAGACTCATGCGGTTTTCCCTTGCTTTGAAAAATAGAAAAGAAAAGATTTTACTATTTATTATACGAGTAAAATAAAATACGAAATTGAAATATGCCAACGATACTTACTCGTTTGTCTTCTTCAATCTTGGCCTTGATTAAGGAGTACATAGCAACTCCAGCAATTGCAATGGAAGTACCAATGCCAGTTTGTAATGAGATCTTGTTACCTGCAGTCCGTAGTTTAAATTTAACGGTCATATATTCATCTCTTAAGTTATGATATAATTGTCAAAAATTGTTCATTTCTTGTGATATAATTTTTGAAATAAAATTCAAGCATGTATATGAGAAATGAAATAAAGTATGTGTTACTAAGTCTATAAAGAGTAAATCTTCTCATATATAAAATATCTTTGTTTAAAAATTTGATCTTATAGATGTTTTGTTTCTCTCAAAATTACTAATTAAATAGTGATACTTCCTACTATGTGATATGTAGTTGAAAAATAGAGTTAGATTTCTTCTTGGATTTGCATTAATGATGATTTGTGCGATCATATATACGTATATAATTATATCACAAATGCTATACAATAAAAATAATGAAAGACGAGATAGAAATGGAACAGGAAATCTTACCGAAGACGAGGATTGAGAAGCCGATAACGAAAACACGCTTCAGCACATTTCCAACAGCATGAGTGAGAGGTGCAACTCTCTCAAGGGTGTTTGTTGCAAGCTAAGACGAGTTAAACAACGACATGCATTGAGCTTTTGTTTAAGTACTTTTTATAAGTTTAAGCTTAATTAATTAGAATGCATATATATATTACATACCTGATTGTAAAGATGGTAAAACATTCCAACCCAGAAAAGATCAGATATGAACTTTGTTAAGCCCACTTTAGCTATTGCATCGTTGAACCCGTACTTTATCAACTGAGGTCCTTCAATCTGCGTGTCGTCATATCAATAAATAATAAAAATACATTAATTAATGCCAAAATCCGATAACAAATTCTCAATTTTGAGTCACATATTAGTTATATCACAACATTATTTTTACACACATAATTAAAACATGTCAAATTTATGTATTTGATATGCGATGCAATATTAATGAATAAAATTCCAGTTGCACGGCAGGAAATTTGTTCATTCAAGTATTTGCCCCCAATGTTCTTAAAATGTCTAAATTCAAAACTTAATTTATGTTCTCTATTTCTAAAATCAAATCATGCCCACTTTAAAAAAATGGTTTATCCTCTAGTATGTTTTTAATTAAAAAAAGGCGCATCTGGCATGATTAATATTTGAGATTGAAATTCTTGAATCAGGTACTCACAATTAAGGCAGGAGGAATGCAAATTATGAGGGCGATGATTGAAATGTAGGCATACAAATTGGTGCTATCCATGGTAGTCTGCAAAATCAGAAAGAAAGAGATAGAATTTATTTTTATTAATTAAGAAATTAATTAATTATATATATTAAGAGAGATGGAAATAAAGAAATGAGTGAGATATATAAATAAATAATTAACCATGGCTTTCTTAGAATAAATGCTCCTATAAGTGAAGGAGATGTTGGAAATCATAGCGCTGACGAATCCCACCCAGTTGAAGGAAAGCTCCGTCAGTGATGCCATTGACACACCTGCACTCAATTCACTCCATTTTTTCGACCGAACCAAAATAACCGAATTAACATAATTATATATGATTAATTACCGATGACAACCGGAGCTAGTGAGAGCCACAATGTTATGGGTATCTGCTGTCCAAGTATGAACTGTGAAGCCGCAGCGTTGAAGAAAGGCTCAAGAGCTGATCAATCAATCAAAGAGTGAATTCATAAATATTGCATTCTTCTTGCTTTGTATATATATATTAAGAGAGAGAGATGAGAGAGAGACCTTTAATGGTGTGAGTAAAGGAGACAGCAACAGCAGCAAAAGAAACGTTACTAGTTATATGGCCTAATGCGTGGCATGCCGCCACAGGGATAAGCACCTTTAATATATATATATATATATATATATATATGGAATTAATTTATAGTAGTGGAGTGATCATATAAAATTATTAATTGAATATATATATATACTATAGTTGCAATTTAATAATTTTAATTTAGTGGGAAAAAATAAGACCACTTACAGCTCTCTTAGGGAGGCCTACTGCCCAGCTGAAGGAGCAGTATACAACCCCAACCAACAGATGTACAGCCGACACAAAACTGGTGATACAAATTGTCTTAGCTTAATTAATTATATATATATATATTCACATAATTATCATGTTTAAATTGATGCTTACTAGGGGTAAGGGAAGTAATTGTAGATCTTCTTGTTGAGAATATTGAAGATCACGTTCAAGAAGTACCTGCAACGAGCAGGGTCAAGTTTGTCATTTCACGCAAGTCATTGTCCCTTAATTAGACTGTCATCATGTATGTATATTACAAGATTGAAAATCAAATCACAACAAAATTCGAGATTACCTATTAAAATCTCATTTTACTATTAATATTAAGCTTGAATAAATATTTATATTCGATAAAAATCTCCAACTTAATTTAAAAAAAGAGTGTAAAATATGTCAATTAATTGTTGGATTGGACTCCCACAAATATAAATTTCAAATCTCTATAATATTTTATTAATTGAGTTCAACTCGAATCGATCACGTGACGTACCACAAGAAGAAGAAGAACCCGGTGAGAATAAACGGGTACTGCTCGAAGAACCCGGCTTTAGCACCCCTGCAAAGGCAAAAAGTAAGCAAAACAAATGCTCGAAAACGGGTCGGGCCGAATGAACGGATATCATGGAAACGGACCTCACCCGGCGGAATCACTGCTTTCAGCCGGAGAGGACGACGCGGCGGCGCAAGGCGGGAGATTCGCCCTCTTGTTCACCGGTGAAACCACAGGCGCAGCTTCGAGCAGGATTGCTGGACGGAGCTGCCTCCCCCACGTCAAGTTCCCGCCGTCGTTGAGGCGCACGGCGGGGAAGCTGCAGTTTCCTGCGACCCTCGCCGCGGGCTGCGGTGGAAGTGCGAGGCCGCGGACGGTGGCGCCGGTAAGCACGCGGGACTCCATTCCGACTCTGGAGAGAAGTATCGGCGTAGCAACAGTTAATTGAAACAGATGTTTAATTAGAGAGAGAAAGAGTGCGCGTGTGTGTGTGTGAGAGAGAGAAAGGAACTAACGTTCACCGGAGAGTTGATGGTGCAGGGAGAGGATTTTTTTGAGGAAATGAGCGGTTCATATGTTGTTGGATGGATATATTTTGATTTTAATTTTTTCACGGATATGTTGCGCCACGGACCGCCACTTTACTTTAGTAAAATTTTGGATATATTTAAATATTACCGAACTCGATTTTATATATTGCAATTAAAATTTTTAATACACTTATAATTTTCTTACAAAATTTTGTCAAAAATAAAATGTGTATATTGGTATAAAAAAACGTACATATTAATAGAAATTTAACTTTACAAATTTAACATAGCTGAAAAATGAAGAGTGCAAATCTAAGATCTATAGATGTACATATAAAACTTTACTTTATCAATATTAAATTTATTTTATTTTTATAGTAAAAACTGCAGTTGTAGTTACAAAAGTAAACGATAATTAAAAAATTTACCACAATAATGTAAGACTCACCCAAAAATATTCATTTTTCTATAAACTAATTGTTAACATAATTATTCATTTGCAAGAAATATTTTGTAATCATCCTCTACATTCATCATTTGTTTACTTAAGATTTTAAGTTTTCTCTTTGTATTTTATTATTATATTTAAATTTGAAAGTCACATTGTATGTAGAATAAAATATCATTAACACAAATGTGTGATTAAATACGAAATTGAAATATACATTAAACAATAAAGATTGTAATAACCAGCATAAGATTATGACAGTAAAAAATGATGACTGAAAATTAAGACAGTGGTGAGAATTAAAGAAAGAAGTTGAAAATGTCATGGTTGGAAAATGTTGAAAAATGGAGGCAATGCAAGCAGAGGAGGTGGGGCATTCTTATCTTATCCTAATGAATTGAGAGGTCTATCAGAAAGAGCTTGTTTTATCCAATCCTTGCACTCCATCTCCTAGTGTCTTTTTAACATTCTATTTTCTTTCAAAATATATGATGTTTTATATTTTCAATACATATTAAATTAACCCTTAAATTTGCTAAAATATTTAGATGAATATATTCTTTTAATGAGAGATAAATATTTATTAAGGGTATTGCAAGAAACTATTCCCTCTGTTCAATAGAATATTGCACAATTTACTATTCATTACTCTATAAAAATATGTGAGTTGCATCTTATTCTACTAATAATTTCATAAAGAATTTGTTTCATTTACTTAAATTGAACAATACACTCTTATCAAAAACTATTTTATTTATTTAGATACTACCAGTCAACTCTCATACAAATTTTTTTAAAAAATAAATTATGTAGGATGGAGGAATTTTTAAAAAAAATATATGTTTATTCACCCAAAAGGACTTATATATAGTTAAATTAATATGGTGAAATATTATTCCTTTTCTTTTACTCAATATTCAAACTATGGACAATATTAATTTGGAGGATCAATCTCATTGTCCACTAGCACAGCTCTTGTTAAAATTAGAACAAAACCATAAGAGAATTTAAATGAGTCATTTACATATTGATTCAAAAAGTGACTCTATTTATAAATTGGTTCACAATATATGCATACAATATAATTTTTTTCTGTATAGAAGTATATATTTATTCTGCACAGAACCAATTTGTAATTAGTGTTAATTTTATAAACTATTTTGTAATTTTCCTAATTTAAATATTATTTAGTTATTAGGGTAATTTGTGGGTGGCATTTAAACTAAACAAATGGTGGTGACCTGAATTAAAGAGTGAATTGCTTTTTTTTTTTAAAAAAACAGAGAAGGGGTAGGTAAATATCCACGTACTTAGAGTTGAACTTCATTCACTAAAGTATGTCCTAAATGCCCAAATGTTTTGCACATGGGAGAGCAAAGAAAGAGCCAAGAGTGAAAAGGTTTATAAGCCCAATTTAGATGGGCTTATATCGGGCCAAATTGCAAAAACAAGAGGCAAGAATGTAGAGGTTTATAAGCCCAATTTATATGGGCTTATATCGGGCCAAATTGCAAAAAAGAGAGGCAAGAGTGTCAAGGTTTATAAGCCCAATTTATATGGGCTTATATCGGGCCAAATCGAACATTTCTAATAATCGATAGTTCATTGTATTTTATATTGTTAAAGTTTATGTGGGTTCTTTCACAAAACAAAATCTTAATGCACGGCTTCTCAAAAGTCCATATACTCAATTAAAGTTATAAAAGATGAAAATAAAAATAAAAATGCGTGATATTTGTTGTGCTGTCTTGTATTATATATGAAGTTATACTCCCTCCGTTTCACACTTGGATAAAGTAGTAAGAAAATAGTGGAGAGTTGTAAAAAATTAAAGGTTAATTAATGTTTAAAAAAATATTTGTTTTACTAATATATGGAGCATTAATTTTATTTTTTATGAAATTAGAAATTTATTGTGAAACTTATAGTGAAATAGAGAGATTACATTTTTAAAAGCATGCTTAAATCACTTAATTTATTCCACTTGGTCAATATGCATGCATGATTTATTAAAAAATATTATTTATACCTAATAAAATAATAATGCATGATTTAGGCAATGATATGTTTCTCTTCTTTGGAAGATTAAGTTGGCTGCACATAGTGTCGATTTTGTTGCATGATTATAAGTTGAATAACGTGACACAATAATTATGGGCATGATTATTGGCCTAATGCAAGATGCTGTCATTATAGAGAAAGGTATTAGGTGAAGAATGAGAGGGTCCCCAAATCCAGTTTTCCTCACTGTTTCACGTGATCATCCATCCATTTACCCAATTTCTTATGATTAAAACATGCCAAAAAATATAATTAAATTAAAGAATATATATTTGAATATTTTTTAATAGATTACACCAATTATATATCTTAACGAAATAAAAAATATTGCAGGCCGGTTAGCATTGTTTCTACTCTGGTGGAATTAAGTAAAGTACATGGAATATATACAAACTCAAAAACAAAAATGATAGGAGCAAAAGAAAAGGATATATAAAGTATAGAAAACAAATAATACCCCAAGTTTCTGTTTTGATTTTCTTATGAAAATTAAAAAAATATAGTATTATTAAATGTCTAAAATATAGAGACTGGCAAAAAAATAGAGAGAGTAATGATTGGGACCTCACTTATCAGTTATCAATAATATATACAAATAAAAAAACTTTTAGTAAAACCCTCAAAAAATTAAAAATGAAAAATATGGATGTTTTTGGCATATATAAGATTATAATTTTGCTAACTAGTTTAATTTCTACTAAAAAAATCCATCTTGTAGACAATTCTAGAAAATTTAGCACATTATGATTAAACAAAATGTTTTAGCTCTGGTGAAATTTTCTTTTAACATAATTATTTATATTAATTCAAACTCCAGAGAATTAGTTGCATGGTAATTAAATTCATCTTCATCGATCAAAAAAGGTTACTTTTTTGTGTGTGTGTGTGATGAATTTAGGAGTTGACATTACATTAATATTCCTAGTATGCATGATTTAATAGCTAGGTAGACTGCATCATAATTTATAGAAAAGAGTGGGTGGAAGTGAAGAAGATTGTGGCATGGAATTAAAGCACAAGAGCACAATTATGAAAGTTGCTTTATCATATATAATTATTGTATTTTCCATGTTATGTTTAACTAAATTTATAATGTGAGGTGTGCTAGCTCTTTTAGCCTCAAAATGCACAAAAGACTTGATAATGGGGTCCCACAATGATCCTAATTGGTCACTGATCCACCTGGTTTCTAATCTTCTAGTAATTTATATATATATATATGTGCATTAGGAGTCCTAAGTATGCTTAATTTTTTAGAGAAATAAATTAAGCAAAATATTCAAACTCTTTTAATCAGGAAATTAAATGCAGGTTTAATAAAATATAACTTGATAGAGTTAATTATTATATATGTTAGTAGATTCTAAAATTGATAATTTACTCTCTTTCACAATATTGTGAATAGATATTAAAATAATAAATTTACTATCTTTTAAGTCCTACATTAATAAAATTCTAAGAAATCATGGAATTAGTGTGTTTAGTGAGTTTTTGGAAACACTATAGAAAACTTAAATTTTTTTATTATGAAAAATTTCACAATTTGTTAAAATTTTATAGTATTTCATAGACAATTCTTCATATTTAATATAATTAAAACTCCAAAATATAATTTTCATTTTAGTGGACAGGTAATTAGAGAAATTATAATTATGAGATACAATCATGAATGAGTAAAACACAAGAAAAGCAAGTTTTACTAGTCCTTGTTGATTTTCCTCCACTCATGCATGCACAAACTAGAGGTAAAAATTAAGGTATCATGCAAATTAAATAATCATTACAAATTTAGAACATATTACTCCTGTGTCCCGCAGGAATTTACACATTTTTTTTATTTGGACGTTCCATAAAAATTTGCACACTACTAAATAAAGAAATATTAATTTGCGTGTACACTCACAAATATATAAACATATATATATTTATCTATATACCACCACTTTATATATAAAATATTTTTTTTAAAAAAATATATCATCCCATAGGGTGCAAATCTCTATGGAACGGAGGGAGTATCACTTATATGTTTATAGTTAGAGGCAATCTCTTTTGCACCAATTGTCTGTACAATTATATATATTAAAAGTTAAATGGACGTTAAAATAATTGAAATATATAAATATACAGATAAAATTATGTATAATTGAAACGTTTAGATTAAATTTATTTGATGCAGTTTATAAATATAAATTCGTGTATTAGATATATGAGAATTTATAATTTAATTATACCTATATATATATATATATATATATATATCGAAGACCTCATGGGAACAATATTATAACGATGCAGTTTCGTAAAGCACAAATGTTTCTACGACCAATTATATTTGTTTCTTGATTTTAATTTGACCAACTCGCATACCTATTTTATTTCTTACATTCATGATATTTGTGTTTGTACCTATGTTATGTATCGATCATTGTGATGTTTTATTTCAAACATGTATATCAAAAAATATGTATGCATATATTTACACTTCATGTATAGTATAATCATTGATACATTTAAATGAAAAGTTAAAGTGAACAATTTTTTTTTTCAAACTAGTAGAAGAATTTATTTGAAGATAGAGCAAAATTAATAGAATTTTTACTTCATAATATTTTAATGAAAATAAAGCTATAATTCCAATTTCTTTGAAATAATGAAGACTTGTATGTGCAATTTATATATGTGTTTAATTAGGTCATGCATCATTAAATAAATAAATAAAAATGCAATTAAGTTTACCCATCCAATCCAATGCATTAATGTCTCCTCGGACATAACTCCTTTTAACATAGTTGTCGGCTGCAATATTTTTGTAGCAAAACAATTAAGCATAGAATGATAACATAAAATCTTCTAGCTGTAATACAAAAGAAGTCATACATGTATATTATATATATTGTATTTTATCCATCTATATGCAAATAAAGAAGGAGACCCTTATTAAAGTATAATTAAAAAAAATTATATTAAATCTGTAAAAAAAAAAAAGATAGAAAAAAAATATAATACCCCTCCAAACAAAATGTGAGATTCTGATCAATACACAACTTGGAACAAAAATATTGGAAGAGAGATTGAGCAAGACTCTTCCACTACAAAAAAAAAAAAAAGAAAAAAAAAATATATAAAGAGAGCAATAGTGAGGAATATCAATTTGACAAGGGTATTTTTTTCTTGGAATGCCTATTTTGACAAAATTAAAGAAACACTTAATGAGAGATGAAGTTAGTTTTTTTTTATTTTATTTTTATTTATTGATGCACATAGTTTTGAATTTATCTTGATGAACTCAATGTTATTTATCTCAATTCAATAAAGATAAATAAGGCACACCATGACCATGCATATACAGTTATACACCCATTCATAACATTATTTTGGATAATATAGGAAAAATATGTACTTAATTTCTTTTATTTTTTATTTTTGTAAAATTAGTAATGATGTTTAGAGAAGTATGCAGTCAAAATCAGAGAACGTTAATGAAACACCAGCATGCTATAACATGCACTACTTTTGAATCTTAAGAAACTTGAGACAACGTAAAACAAAGCGCCTTTCATGTCGGTTGTCATATTATCATCTCTTACAAATAATTCTCATTATATATCCATTTTCTAAATATATATATATATAGATAGTAATATATGGTGTATAGTGAAATAATTTTCGTATAATTATATTAGTATGCACGTAATAAATTGTACATTGCATTAAATAATAAAATATAAAAAAATTTAACAAGTTAAACTTGTCATATTATCAACCTTTTCAAATAATTCTCATTATATATTCACTTTCTTGATAATTTTAATGAGATGTCCATTGAAGTCATATCTTAAGACTAATTGAAATGACATATTTTTTAATATTAAGATTAAAATATTATACTATCATGAAATTTATTTATAATATAAAATTTATACTATTACACTGATTTACTGATACTGTAAAATTTATTCAATGATATTATTATACTAACTTCATTCCACTATAAGTTGTTCATTTTGTCATTTTCGTCCATTCCACTATATGTTGCTCATTTATTTTTTTATCTTTTTAGGAAATTATTATTCACTTCTTTATTATTCCTTCTGTCCCAGAGGAACTTGCAAGTTTTCCTTTTCGGGACGTTCCAGAGGAGCTTGCAGACCCAAAAAATGAAACTTTTATATAAACTTCACCCTCATAATATCTATATATTTACAGAAAATGTCATTACTTTTTCACTTTTTGGGCCCACATTACACTCAATCCAACTAACTTTTTCACTTTTTACATAAAAATTTACCAAATTAACCCTCAAAACATTTTTTTTTACTTTATTCTACTTTCTTCTTAATTTGTGTGCCCCTCCTCCCTTGTAAATTGCTCTGGGACGGAGGGAGTATTATTTTCAATATATTTTACACTACTCACATTATCTTTTTTATTTTTTTTCCATCACATCACATGTATTATATTAATATTTTTATACACTTTTTAATATTAATAATGTAATCAATTTATAATGGGAGGGAATGAGTATTAAATAACATGAAAAACTTTCACAAAATAGTGATTTTGTTATTCATAATAATGTATGCTAAAATTGCTTTATACAGCTAAAGATGAAATTTTGAAAAAACCGCTTCCACTGTCTATCAACCATATCCTAATAATTACCATTTCGATTTACTTATTACTTATAACTTCAAACACACACAATCAATATTTCCACAAATATAAATAAATGCCAAAAAATTCAAATCTCTTCAAACCAAAAGCATGTCATAGTCGGCTTCATCCTTCAACTTCCCTTCCCTCTCTTTCACTCAAAAAAAAAAAAAAAAAACCGCCATCCAACGCCGGCGAAAATGCAGCGCCACCACCATGACCGCCGCATTTTTTTCATCCTTCTAATTTTCCTACCCCCCTCCCTTATTCTATCTCTAAACGAAGAAGGATTGTACCTTTTGTCGGCCAAACCCAGCTTTGATGACCCAAATGCCGTTCTCTCCGACTGGAATTCTCTCGACGAAACGCCGTGCAAATGGAACGGCGTCGCTTGCGACTCCGTCACCGGCTCCGTCGTCTCTCTCGATCTACAGAGCTCCAACCTCTCCGGCCCCTTTCCTCCCATTCTCTGCCGCCTCAAACATTTGAATTTCATCTCCTTCTACGATAATTTCATCAATTCCACTCTCTCCGGCGTCGATCTCGCCGCGTGTCAGTCGCTGGAGCACCTTGATTTGGCACAGAATTACTTAACCGGTGCGCTCCCCCGCAGTGTAGCAGAGCTCCCCAATTTGAAATACCTCGATTTGACAGGGAATAACTTCTCCGGCGAGATT
The DNA here is from genome assembly GCA_026898435.1 of Prunella vulgaris. Taxonomy (NCBI): domain Eukaryota; kingdom Viridiplantae; phylum Streptophyta; class Magnoliopsida; order Lamiales; family Lamiaceae; genus Prunella; species Prunella vulgaris. Next base: position 92,488 of record JAPKLY010000673.1, read on the forward strand.
CCGGACAGTTTCGGGACGTTCCAGAAGCTCGAGGTCCTCTCATTGGTAGAGAATTTGTTGGAAGGGGTAATTCCGTCATTTCTAGGCAACATCACGACGCTGAAGCAATTGAATCTCTCTTACAACCCGTTTTCCCCGGGTCGGATTCCGCAGGAGCTTGGGAATCTCACCAATCTCGAGGTTTTGTGGCTAACACAGACGAATGTGGTTGGATTTATCCCCGACTCGTTATGTCGACTAAGTAGACTCGCTGATTTGGACCTGGCGTACAACTCGCTGATTGGTCCGATTCCGAGTTCGCTGACTCAGTTGACGGCATTGGTTCAGTTGGAGCTGTTTAACAACTCGTTGACCGGCGAGATTCCCAGCAGTGGGTGGTCGAACATGACGGCACTTAGACGGCTCGACGCGTCGACGAACGAGTTGACTGGGCCAATTCCTGTTGAATTGTGTGAGTTACAACTCGAGTCGCTTAATCTCTACGAGAATAATTTGCGAGGTGAATTGCCCATTGGCATTGCTAATTCTTCAAATTTGTATGAATTAAAGCTTTTTCGAAATCAATTATCGGGAAATTTACCTTCCAATCTCGGTAAAAACTCGCCGTTGCGGTGGATTGATGTTTCCAGTAACAGGTTTTCCGGTAATATACCGGAGAACCTGTGTTCTTACGGAGCCCTTGAAGAGTTATTAATGATTGAAAACTCGTTTTCTGGGGAAATTCCGGCGACTCTGGGCGATTGCCGGAGCTTGTTGCGCGTGAGATTAGGACACAACAATTTCACAGGTGAGGTACCAGCGGCATTTTGGGGACTTCCTCACGTGTCATTGCTGGAACTAATCGGAAATTCATTTTCCGGAGGAATTGCAAAAACAATCGCCGGAGCGTTGAATTTGTCTGAGTTTATTCTGTCAGAGAACAACTTTTCTGGCACTCTGCCTGAGGAGATAGGATTTCTGGATAATTTGTTGGAGTTCTCCGGTAGCGATAACAAGTTTTCGGGTTCATTACCAGCCAGCGTTGTGAATCTCGGGCAACTGGTGAAGCTTGATCTTCATAACAATGAATTTTCCGGTAGCTTTCCGAGTGGAATTCATTCCTGGAAGAAGCTGAACGAGCTGAATCTGGCAAACAATGAATTCTCAGGCGAAATCCCAGGTGAAATTGGTGAATTACCTGTTTTAAACTATCTTGATTTGTCGAGCAATCAAATTTCTGGAAAAATCCCCGTCGGATTACAGAATTTGAAGCTTAATCGTCTAAATTTTTCGTATAATCATTTCACCGGCGACATTCCTCCCGTTTACGCAAAATCAATGTATAAGGATAGCTTTTTGGGAAACCCAGAATTGTGTGGAGATATAGAAGGTTTATGTGATCAGAAAGAAGAAATCAAGAACAAAGGCTACATTTGGTTTTTGAGGTCACTTCTAGTCTTTGCTGGATTAGTACTCATATTCGGTGTCCTTTGGTTCTACTACAAATACAAGAAATTCAAAAAGGTCGAACTCACCATTGATCGATCAAAATGGACGTTAATGTCGTTCCATAAACTTGGATTCAACGAGCGAGAGATCTTAGAAGCTCTCGACGAGGACAATGTGATAGGAACTGGTTCATCGGGCAAGGTCTACAAGGTCATTTTGGCGAACGGTGATTCTGTGGCCGTTAAAAAGCTTTGGGGGCGATCAAAGTTATCTGATGTGGAGAAATGCGATGGCTTCGAGGCAGAGGTGGAGACATTGGGGAAAATCAGGCATAAGAATATAGTTAAGTTATGGTGTTGTTGCACAACAAGGGATAACAAGCTTTTGGTCTATGAGTACATGCCTAATGGTAGTCTAGGTGATTTGCTTCATAGCACGAAGAGCGGTTTGTTAGATTGGCCAATAAGGTTTAAGATAGCGGTTGATGCAGCCGAAGGGATGTCGTATTTGCATCACGATTGTGTGCCCCCGATTGTTCATAGGGACGTCAAGTCGAACAACATATTGCTGGATGCAGAGTATGGAGCTAGGGTTGCCGATTTTGGGCTGGCGAAGGTGGCCGACGCGACAAAGGGGACGAAATCCATGTCCGTGATTGCAGGGTCTTGTGGCTACATTGCGCCAGGTTAGTCAATCAGTTTCTTTTAAAACAACTTATAAGATGTTAATATTTGTTCCCAAAATTTTATTTAAAAGGTCGGTGAAATAGAGGTAATGATAGTGTGAATCATGTTAGGTATTATGTATAGTTCATTACTAGTACTTCCACTTTTAGTGCCTCTTTGTCTCAGTGCAATTTTAGGTGTCATAGAAGTCGCATTGGAATTATTTCCAATCATAACAATCAAGCATCTTTTCATCATGTCTAAAAACTGCCAACAAAGATATGTCTAAAGGTTTTAATTGATTGAAACACCACACCATAAATGTAAAGTGATTATTTACAAATATTTAGGCCACGGTTGAGTGATTTTGATTTTGAGAAGAATAAATTATAAAAACAAAACATTTTCTATAATGTGATACTTTCCGTACTAAAGAATATAACAAATATTGGAGATATTTCAAAATCTTGGTCTTGGCATGAATTATGAGATATCTTTAAAGCATAATAACATAGGACATTGGTTATTGGATTCTTTCTCAACAACCACTAGTAGTTGTTGTTCCAATCATTATGATTGTCACTAACTCTCATTTTCCATGGCAGAATACGCTTACACCCTCCGTGTAAATGAGAAAAGTGATATCTACAGCTACGGTGTGGTCATACTTGAGTTGGTCACAGGCAAGCTTCCAATTGATCCTGAATTTGGTGACAAAGATTTGGTAAAATGGGTTTGCACGATGTTGGATCGGGATGGAATAGACGGCATAATCGACCCTAAGCTCAATTTGTTTCACAAGGCCGAAATACGCAGAGTGCTGAACATCGGCCTCCTCTGCACTAGTCCACTTCCAATTAATCGGCCTTCTATGAGGCGAGTCGTCAAGATGTTGCAAGAGATAGGCTGTCGAAACCCATTAGAGATCGTTGCGAAAGATGGGAAACTGGCGCCGTATTACTATGAGGACGGTTCTGATCATGGAAGCTTGGCCTGATCGATTTGTGTTACTAACTATAACAATGTGTGTGTGTCTATTATACTATATTTGTAAATGAATCATCATCTCTCCAAGTTTTGCACCAGAAATTTGAAAAGTGTTGCCTTTTTCTTTTTTTTTACCTAAATTTCACTGTTTCAGGCAGTGATTGTGATAGGGATTTCAGGTGAATTCTTTTCATCTAAGCAGTTTTCAGTTGGTGGTTGGAATGATGAACTATTGGTTCATTTTTTTAATGATAATAAATGGTACTATATATTAAATTATCTTCTAGCTGTTGGAAAATTATAAATTACTACACCAGAATGATTTTTGTTTTATGAGAAGATATTATGCACACATAATGTACACTTTTTGAAATAATATTATTTTTTTCAAATGATAGTATCAATCTTTACCAGCAACTGGATTAAGTGCAAAAGATTGTTTCATTTTACAAACTATCAGAAAATATCCTAAGGCCACGGATATTTGGACCCGTATTTGAGTACTTCACCACCCTTTTATTCTTTATTTTGAAAATAAATTTTAAAAGACAAAATTACCCTTTAAATATATTCTCCAATTACAGAAGATCAGTTCACCCCCTCTTTCAAAACCTAAAAATTGATTGGTTCTCAATATACAATTCTTCAACTATATTTTTTTAAACAAAAACGTTATAAAAAAAATTATTTTGTCAATATAGAAGATATTAATAGTTTTTCATATATGTATTTATGATTTATTCGTACATTTTCTGAACTTTTTTAAAAAAAACATCGAACATATTTGTTCCACACTGGTTGGTGGAACAAAAGCAAAATGTTCGGAAATTTTTTTCGAACATTTGCACTTTGTTCGGAAAAATTTTCCGAACATTCTGCATTTGTTCCACCAAAAATTCTGAACAAAAATTTTTAAATTTTTTTTCCGAACTAATGCTATTTGTTCGACTAATTTTTTTCGAACAAATAGCATTTGTTCGAAAAACCAGAGTCGAACAAATGTCTTCAGTGATTTTTTCGCGTTTTTTGATCGATATTATCCGTCGAAATTTTGTGAATGATTTTAATCGATTTTCAATCCCAATATTTGTAATAATAACAATAAAAACTCATTCAAAATATTAAAAAACATTCAAACCCTTCAATATATAAAACTAATAAATTCTTAAATTTATCTATAAAAAAAATACTATAGTGGTGGTGGGCGTCCGTTAAAAATTACGGTGGTAGTGGTGCCGGAGGTTGGCGATGGGCGTTGTCGAAAAAAATTGGAACTACACATTGTTTCAAAGTTTTTGGTAGAATATTTAGAGAATGAAGAAAGGGGGTGAAGTTGCAAAATTAATTTTCACTTAAAAAGAGCATAAATATTTTTGGAAGAGTAAGGTGGTGAACTGAACATTTATGGTGGTGAAGTACTTAAAAAAAGGGGGAGAATATCCGTGCTCATATCCTAAAGAAACATATTCCCTAGAGGCCCCAAAGAAACAAGATTTACAGCCACGGCCCAAATGTGTCAAAAAAACCGATGTTGGACTGGCCCATATTATATATTGCAGATGCCATATTTTCTGGGCCTAATGAGAGTCTAGGCCCATATTCTCTTTAGATTTAATTAAGGTTGTAGAAGTCGGAAATCGGTAATCGACGCGACGCTGCCTAGTTTTTTAAAAAAATAAAATTACAAAATTATGGCCGCCTAGGGCCGCCTAGGAGTCCGCTTAGTTTTTTTTAATTTTTTTTTTTAAAAAATAAAAAAAATTAGAACCGCCTAGAGGCCGCCTAGGGCCGAAAACGCCTAAAATCTCCGATTTTGCAGAAATCGATTTTGCAAAAATCGGGTCGACATGTGGCGGCCTAGCCCGATTTCTGCATCACTGGATTTAATTAATTAATATTTTTTTATTTGTGTTTACTATTTATTTATATTATCCTGCATGATTAAATTTGATTTTTTTTTATTAATTGGGCCTTTGTTTATTAAACCAAACATCAAATTAAATAAGATAATTTAATTTATCTTAATTTATCTAACGAATCAAATGAGGCCTTAGGATATATTTACATATTCTGATCACTAAGTTAGTTCTTGTCAAAAATAAATATTTTCTAAATTGTTACTAGAAAATTGAATTATTATATGAAAAATGTTGGAGCTTTCTTTTATTTTTTTTAATTTGGCGTTCAACACTATATCAAAAGTCCATTGAAAATTTCAAACTAGTGTTTTTATTGAAACCCTTTAATTTTTGGTTTGAGAATAAACAATAGAGCACTAGTGAAGATGAATTAGTTAAGTATACTAATCACGTCTTCTTCGTAATAAACTCTACATTAGTTTTCTAATTACACCACTTTCTAGTTAAGTGTTGTCTAAATCTATATATAGCTTCAAGAGGAAGCTTATATATATATACACATATTGTCTATATTTAGCTAAGAAAGAAATAACTTGATTATCTTCTTTTTCTTTACATCCAACAACCATGTGATTAGTTACCCTCAATGGAAAAAAACACCATGTTCGATATTTAAGTATGTTGATGTACTAGCTAATTAAGTATAGTCAAAAGCAATTACTCCCTCTATTTCAATATATCTTTCACTTTTCATATTTTGTACTCACTCCGTCCCACTATAAGTTTCTCACTTTCCTTTTCTGGATGTCCCACGATAAGTTTCTCATTCCATAAAAAGCAACAACACTATTTCATATATTAATAAACAAATACTCCTCATTATTTTTTCACAACTTTCCATTACTTTTTCACAATTTTTCATTATTTTATACAAAAGTCAACATGTGGTCCACCATATAATACTCCCTCCGTCCCGGAACTACTTTCATAGTAGTCTCGGGCACGCGAACCAAGGAAAAGTAAATATGTGAGTGTAAAGTTAAATAATAAAAAAGAAAAAGTGTATTTTGTTGACTTTTGTGAGAGAAAAAAGTTTCTTTTTTAGGTGTGTGAAAGAAGAATTGGGACGTCCAAATAAGGAAAGTGTGAAATTAGTTTTGGGACGGAGGGAGTAATAAATAATACATTTTTTTAAACAAAAAAAAACTTAAAGAGGAACGGATGAAGTACTAAATTAAAAAACATAACCTATTATAATTTTTATCATTTTTAACTTGGGGGATACAAATAAATACTCTCTCTATCCCAGAGGAACTTGCAAGTTTTCCTTTTCGGGACGTCCCAGAGGAACTTGCAGACCCAAAAAAGGAAACCCTTTTATAAATTTCACCCTCACAATATCTACATATTTACACAAAATGACATTACTTTTTCACTTTTTGGGCCTACATTACACTCAATCCAACTAACTTTTTCACTTTTTACATAAAATTTTACCAAATTAACCCTCAAAACACTACTTTTTTTAACTTTATTCTACTTTCTTCTTAATTTGTGTGCCCCTCCTCCATTGCAAATTGCTCTGGGACGGAGCGAGTATGAAAAAAGAAAGCATGCTTATTTAGTTGTTGCAAAATTACTTTATAAAAAATATTAAAAACGCACATTTTTTCAAACTAGTGCTAAATTTAGAATGTTGAAGAAGATAAAGATACGTTACTTGCAAGAATTGTACGCCAAGAAACAACAAAAGAGTAGGAGAAACAGTAGAAGCAGTGTTTGGTATAATATACTTGTTTGTTACTTTCATATTAGTTGGTATATATGTTACGTATTATTATTATTATTAATTTCCAGATATAATTTCTCCAAAGATATATGTATATTATATAAAGAAGCTTTAGGGACACTCTAATTTGACACTGGATCTAAAGCCCCTTCCTCCTCTTCTCTTCTAGGTAAAAAAGAGGTGAAACGTCCCTAGAGAATCAGTGTTGCCCCATATCCACTCTACCCCTTAATTCCATATCCCGTATTTTAGTTTCGATGATTAATTTTAGGACTAAATCGAGATCAAATGACGATATAAAAATTATTTGCAAATTTTGAATCGTGCAGAACGAATAATAAATTGAAACCGTATAAAGTTACGGGACTAAAAATAAAATGTTATTTTAAATTATTAATATTTTGTGTGTATTGATGCTTGATTCCTATTGTTCTTGGTTTGTTTATTTTGTAGATGAATATAAGTACACAAGTCTGATAAAGTCCCTAGTTTTGAATACACACATAACATGGATTGAGCACGTATTTAAAAGACAAATGTCTCATATGTATTAAGTGCATGGCTTATTAATTTACATATTTATCAAGTTTTAATTAAAATTTGTGCCACACATATTTCGTTTCACGTTTTCAATAAAATCAAAGTTATATTAATATGTGTGTAATTTCACGTTAAAGTTAGTGTCAAATTTTAATTAATTAAAATTAATGTCACATCTCACCATGTGCCCCTCCCATCATACATACCCATGTACAGAAGGCTGATCATTTAAGAATATAGAATTAAACAATATATAAGTATTCTAAGTGTAATATATATATATATATATATATATATATATATATATATATATATCACAATTTGTCTCATAGCTATCTGACAAAACAGATTTGGTTCCAAAATTAATTTTTTATTAGATTTAGTCCTAAAACTTTTAATAATGTCCAATTTTAGTCTGAAACTTACTTTTTATTAGATTTAGTCAAATTTTCTGATTAGGTCCAATGTTAGCCTAAAATAAAATGTGAAATAACATTGTTTTGAAAATCAAAATTGGTAATTTTCGACAAATCTATTGATGTAATTTTTATAAAATATAATATTATTTCACTTTTTATATTTAATTTGTGATTAAAATTGAACTTTATTAGAAAATTTTGGTCTAAATCTAACAAAAAGTTAATTTTGGAACTAAAATTGAACCTTATTAGAAAATTGAGGCTAAATCTAATAAAAAATTAATTTTGAGATTAAATCAATTTTGTTAAATAGTTACGAGAGGAATTGTGATTTAAACTCTGTATATATGTATAAGATTATTACAGTATACATACATACAATACAAGAACAATACCAAACTTGACGTCCAAGCAATCAACCTAATTGTTTATCTACAAAATATCCATTCTTTATATCTCCCTCTCCTTCTCTCTCTCTCTCTACCATCTCTCTCCCCTCTACTTACCATTTGTGGGTGATTTCACTTGCAATACATATAACTGAAAATAGTTCAAAGTAGGACTATATAAATTAAGAAATTAAAGTTCAATTCCATCAATTAATTAACAAGAGCAGCAGCATGCAAGAAGTGTTTGCTAGATCAGCTCAAAACATTTTTTTTTATAAACTTCATATCATTTCTCAATCTTCTTTAACAATCTTGTCCATATATATGTTTTCTTGTTAGAAAATCTTGAGAAATAAGAGGTGGGCGAAACACGAGAAATAAAAACCGGGATTTTTGATGGGAAGAGAGGAGTAGAAGAGAGATGAAATGGTCTAATGGTGATGAAGAAACAGCCCTCCAAGTTGCTAAGCATTCAAGAGTTAATGGTGATCATCATAAGCCCATAATCTGCCCTTCATGTGGTCTAACTATTGAGCATCGACATCAGGTTAATTCATATGTTAATTATATTTATATATGCTCTTTTTCTTATATATTATAATTATTCCTTAATTTAAGGAAAATAATTTTTTTAGTCATATAAATTATCTTATTTTGATTTAAATACGTCTGCCAACTTTCACAAATTGATGAGATAACATGTAATTTTGAGGTGAAATATCTGGTTCACCTGATTCTGAAACTATTACCGAACCAAAATATTAAAAATAGAAAATTATGGAACTATACATGTTCAATTTCGTGAAAGCTCGACAAGATTGTAGTAGAAATGGATAATTTGTGGGAATAAAAATGTGATTTTCCTGAATTTAACTAGCAATGTTTATACTTTTGCAATTTTTTATTTTTTATTTTTGAAAAAATTGTGATTGAATTAGAGTACTGGGATTCAAGATTTGCCTGGATTACCAGCTGGGGTGAAGTTTGATCCATCTGATCAAGAAATTCTACAACATTTGGAAGCAAAAGTGGTATCTGATCCCAGAAAATTGCATCCTCTAATTGATGAATTTATTCCAACTATTGAAGGTGAAAATGGAATTTGTTACACTCATCCTGAAAAACTACCAGGTAATAATTAATTCATTTATTATCAAGCTTAATTAATATATATTGAAATTCTCCCTCCCAAAATTATATTCAAAAAGCTAAATTTATTTATTTTCTTATCTACATTTATATCGCCTATCACTTATGGTTTGCATTAATGAAACGAAAATGTATGTACAATATTCTTTTCTTTCTTAAAGAAAAAATTATGTATTTATTATTATTTTTTTTTCTATACTAAGAGAAACTTTTTAAACATATATATATAATTTTGAAATTCTACCCAATACTTGGATTTATTTTTATATCAATGAATTTCATTAGAGGATATATTCCAACCGAGGCAAAGATTTACCAAAGTATTATACGCGATCACTTAATTAAAAATTATTCTAGGAGCAGTTTTTAGTGTTTCAAAACATACACTATATATATATACTGATGATCAAATTTCATGTTATAATTTAATTCAAGGAGTGAGCAAGGAAGGGCAAGTCCGCCACTTCTTCCACCGGCCCTCAAAGGCCTACACCACCGGCACGCGAAAGCGTCGGAAAGTCCACAGCGACGACGACAACCTAGGCGAGACGAGGTGGCACAAAACCGGGAAAACAAGGCCGATCTCAGCCGCAGGAATGATCAAAGGGTACAAAAAAATCCTGGTCCTCTACACCAACTACGGGCGAAAGCGAAAGCCCGAAAAGACGAATTGGGTGATGCATCAGTACCACCTAGGAGACAACGAGGAGGAGAAAGATGGAGAGCTGGTTCTCTCTAAGGTATTTTATCAAACACAACCTAGGCAATGCGGGTCATCCGCCATGAAAGAAGCTCTTATGATCAACATCAATTCCCAAAACACTTTGAATCAGAATGTGAAGTACTATGATCCTTCGTTAATGTCGTACAATGTTGATAGAGAAGGTGCACCTTTGATGATGATTCCTAATTTGGGGGTTGGTGATGGATTTATTCGTTTGCCTTCTAATCCAAGCGACGGCAAATGAAGTGGTTTTTGTTTTTATCGGACAAATGATGACTCGAACTCGTGAAAAATGGAGATATGTAAAAAGGGGAGACATAGTTTAGAAGTTAATTTGATTAGTTATTGCGTGGTTTATATGTAATAATAATATATATTATGGGAATATGTTATTTGTAGATAGGTAAGAGTGTGGACATTATGTATGTAATATATTGAATGGAAAAATAGGTGGATCGTATTTTTCTTATTGGATAATAATTTAAATAAATATGCGATGGCTTCTTTTTCTTGGGATAAAACAAGATTTCATATTTTTAGTTAATTTAATATTATATTTCAATTATCATATTAATTTGTATATTTTAATTAAAATTAGTATCACGTTTATATTGGGGTTCGAGTCACACCTCACCTAGATGGACTCCTTGGTTAATGTGACGGAAAAGCATTCATATTTTGGGTAAGAATTTGAACGTAAGTTAAATATACGCGTTGAGATAATTGCATTCACAACACATAATTACTTAATGAGTTCAGTATTTGGTCAAATTTATAATGCACGAATTCTTTTAAAAATAGTATTGTGCAGTACTAGATTTGCATCAGTTCTCTTATAAGAAGTGCAATTCTTGAATTCGTGTATTAAATTCTACACGTGGCGAATTTGATTGTCATGTGGCGAATCTGGATAACGAATTCTCGAATCCGTTGCGAATCCTACTTGTTAAACATTAGTATGTTATTTCAGTTGAATCTTATATTAAAATTGCTGAATGTATGCTTAAGTTTAGGGTGAGAGAAAATCGGATGGTGTATTTACCAGTTTTTCAAAAAAATTAAAAATATCTCCAAAAAAAATATTTTTTTTCGATTTCACTACAGTCGAAAAAGATAAAAAATAAAAATAAAAAGTCCAACCAGAAGATAATATAACCATACGTGTAGGGTATTTACCAAATAGCGTAGTGCAAATAAACTAGGCCTTTACAATAATAACCTTGGCCCAATCGGCCCAATATGCTGGGCCACTATAATCAAATCTTGGGCTCAAAATTCTGATGGTTCGTTCTGCCATGAACTATGTTAATCGGACTTTTAATTAATCTATCCTGCCCAAACATTAATAATTTTTTGCAGGATAAATTCGTTTATTCATTAAACAAATCACATCTTAATATTTATAGTTTACTTAATTTAGGCTAATATACTGCTAATTATTTTATTTGTAGCTTGAAAACGAAATTACAGAAATAACCTTCATTTCACCCAAATATACTTACTTCCTACACATTAATAGAATGTTTTCTACCCCATAATTTAAAATAAAATGTTATTTTATATGTGCAATATATATATGTTTGGTAAGGACATGAAGATGAGTTGTGTACTTGTGTCTGAAATTATCCACCACAAACACACACACACACATTGAATGGTCGTCGACATCACCACCCTTATTAATAAAGGTCACCACCAAAAGATAACAAATGGGAGTTTGGTACCCACGAAAATTGATTTTATTTCAAAAATTGACTAATATGTGTGCTATGTATAATATATACACTAAGGGCTCATTTGGTTCGTAAGATAAAAGTATCTATCCGCCAAAAATATGCATGTTTTTGGCGGATAGATACTTTTATCTTACGAACCAAATGAGCCCTAAGAAATTAATCTTTAATAACAGGTGATGTGGTTAAAATTATTTTTCTATCACTAAAAAACCAATAATGATGAGATTTTATTGTTAGAATTTTTTATTTTTATTTTTTTTGTAGTGATATACATATATACAATAGAATTTTGAAGGTGTGACTTTTTTTTTTTTTTTAATAATGGTTGTGTAAATGAATATGGCACCAAAAACGTGGGGTTTTCATTTGCAATGCATGGACGGTGAATGTTAAAATGCATTTCATTTTAAATTCTTTTAATTTAATTTTTTTACACTTATGAATAATTGAAGAATGAATAAAATAAGAACTAAATTAAATAAAATCAAATCAAATTAAAAGAAAATAAAACTAAATTAAAATAAAATATAAACTAACATAAAATTAAAAAAGTTCGAATTTGAGTTCTTCCCCGACCAATAGCCAAGAATAACTCATCTCAATTACTTTCTTTCAGCAACATCTAAAATTATGCCGATTCTTCGTATCCTCATGCACATATCACAATTTAAGAACAAATACAAAGGAAAGTAATACTTTTTGGGGATTATAACACAGGAGAGTAATTCTCTGATTTGAGTTTTTAAATATTAGTAGTTAGTAGTTAGTTCACCAAGTCTCCATACACCTATATCTTCAAGTCACCTTATAATTCCCTCTTATTCGTTCCCAAAGGAAATCGAACTCAAGTCACTCACTCAAGTGAGGAGCCCGGTAGCCTGGCCATTCAACAGACATACTACTTGATAATATAAAAATTTTAAAAATATATTTAACTTAAATTTTTTTCAGTTTCTCAGAATGTAGATCCAAAGTATATTGAGAATATTTATGGTGATTGGATATACGCAGCAAGTGGAGGCCATTGTCCAAAAATATTTTTTTAGTTCTGTGTATTTGTGTGTATACATATAAATATCCTATGTATACATATACATATACATACACAAATGATGTACTCTCCGTACCTTATTGTCTTTTAGCCTCTACCATGTCCTGCTAATTATTTGTCCTTTAAATATTTTACGTATTTTTTTCTCAATTTAGTCCTTCCAAAGATCTCAGAATCTTGTAATTATTAAAAAAAAAAAAAAAAACTCTTATGCACCAGACGTACCAATAAATTGCAATTCAACTTCATTTTTTAAAAATTATTTTATAATTAATAATAAAATGCTGCCGTTAGGAGTGGCAACTTCTCATTAATAATCGTGATAACTTTTGAAAGATACACTCATGAAAATTTTAATTATTAAGATATTCTACATCGATAGTGGGTGTGATCCAGGGTGGACTTATAAGTCTGGACAATCGTCTCATTTACAACTTGAATCATAAGTGTAGAATTAGACATTCATATGTATGATATCAGACTCATCTCTCTACTCAATATTTGGATCTAACTGTGGAACCACGTCTTTATGAAAATCAAAGAAGGAGGGGATTAATATTTATTATTATCTCCATATATTTGTGAATCGTGTACATATTTGTTAAAGGGTCTGCATCTAATGTAGACAATTTAAAAGTCCATTATGGGGGATGTTGGTCTGTACGAGTGGATCGAGTGTGTTTGAGACACGTTAGATATATATTATTGTCAAAGATTAAATTCCATTATCCAAAATTTCCACCAAAACTATATACATCTAGAATTAATGATGTCACTTACTAGACGACAAATATTTACAATTATTGGATTTATTTTAGTCTAAATTAATTGTATTTATAATAATTTATTTAGTCAATAATATTATATCTGTCCTCTAATTGTGTTTGACTAAATTCATATATAGGGCGTCTTACTGTGTTTACTGTTTACGAATGCTAAAAATAAAGTAAAAAACTTAAGAACAATTTATGTATAAATTATAAGCAATTTAAAAATATATATTAGTTGTTTCATTCAGTATTAATTAGTTATTTTTATTTAAAATACTACTCCCTCCCCATTAAAAAAAAAATTGCATATTTTTTTTGCATGTAGTTTAATATAACATATCGGATGATATTTTGGAGTATTATAAAATACATATTTTTAAAAAATACATATGATATTCATAAATAGTCCTCACAATTATAATACAATATATTATGTGCCATGCAACTCATATAATCTTTTTGATATTATTATTTTTGAATAAATTTTTTGTTTTGCTGTTAAAATAGTATGAATTAATTTACATTTTATGTGTAATATATCCTCCATCCCAAAATTAATTTCAAATGTTATTGACTCTAGCATGTTACGTTATTAAACCTAATCTTCTTTTTGATACTCTATACATCATGTATTAATGCACATTTGAATGTTATTAGTGCATTGTATTAGCAAACAAAGAATTTTTAATTAGATCTATCTTAAAACTTGTGTCACACAATTAATAATGTCTCATGCAAAAAATTAAGAGTATTGCATATAAGTTTCTTATGCAGACCAACTTGACACAAAAGTGATCGCTTTTAGTGGAATAAAGTAATACTTTTTGCTATATAATCTAATATGTTTTAGTAAAAATCAGTATCTTTAATAGTTTACGAGCGAGAAATTACAATTCTGTTTTGTGATTATATATATTATTTGATTATATTAAGTAGTATCACGTGTATTCCATTGTACTCATTAATATTGTTTGTTAGATCGATCTATGGTGATGGATGCACGAATATTTGATGGTAAAGTATTATATAAATTATTTTCATGATATAAACTATTTTGTGATATAAGAATTATATTTATTTATTTTTTTAATTTTACTAAAAAGTGATCCATGATATGGACCACTTCCATACAATACCTGCTTATATTTGATTCGTACCTATGAAAATTTATGTAAATAATTAATGTTAATTTGCTATTAATATTAAAATTTGGTAATGGCAGCCGTTAGTTCGGAAATAATTTTTGAGACATTCACAGCCAGGCAGCCCATCATGGCATTTGGGTACGCAATTTCCATGTCAATATAAGCCTGAATAAATGGAATATTAATTATTAATAGTTTCATTTATCAATAAATTAGCATAGCAAGTTCTTCATATTTTAGATTTTTTAATTAAAAAAATCTCAGAATTTTACATTTTATATATTTAACAAATTATTTTCTGATCAAATTATATATTTAAAGATATCCAAATTAAATAATGATTGCTAAGTATTTTTCTGTGAAAAAGAGATTAGTTAAGTTTACAAGATTTTTAGTCAAGCTCCCAAGTTTTTGAAATAAATTGTATTGTTTTTGCAGTTTAAAACTTAAAAAAAAAAAAAAAAACTAATCAAATGCTCTTCGTAGATCAACTTTTTAGATAGAGTGAGACTACTAATTAAAAAATTATTGTGGCCACAAATAAGTAAAATTAATTAATTTTTTTAATGAATTGTTTTTAACATATTAATTAGTTTAGCACTAGATTATTTATTATATCCTAATAGTAGAACGGTTAGTTTCTAAAATAAAATTTAGCACTCTATAAAGTCAATTAATTATTTTATATAGGAAACTTTAAATTCTTTATATAACACTAATATCAATTTAATTACAGTGAAATTAGAAAATATTTTCTGTGACGTTAAGTGGGTTTCCCTGGTGATGTGCGATTTTGACATTTGATGTTTTGCTCCATACTCTTTACAGAAAATTCCAAAAAATTATGAATATGATAATCTTTTGCACGTATATTTATAAAACTCAAATTTAATTTTGCTTATTAACTTGATTGCAACTTATACTCTTTCGGGCACTTCTTGACTTTTGTATAAATAATAAAATTTTATAAAAAAGTAATTAAAAGTTGCGGAAAAAAAAAGAAGATTGATTATTTAAGAAGATATTTATTTATTAATACGAGGTATTATTTTTGCTTTTTATAGAATTAAAAATTTATTGTGGGACATAAAAAAAAAAGAAACTTATAGTATAACTAGGGGTGGAGCAAATACCGAAAATACCGGTATACCGCACTTATCATACCGAAAAATATCGAATTTATCGAAAATTTCAGTATACCGAAAATTTTGGTACGGTATGATACCATACCGATATTTTGGTACGGTATGATACCATACCGATATTTTCGGTACGGCATCGGTATAGAATTTTAAAATTTTCGGTATACCGGTATATACCGAAATACCGAAATATTTTCGGTATAAACCGGTATACCGAAAATATTTAGGTATCTCGGTATACCGGTATATACCATTTTGGTAATTTAATATTCAAATTTATTTTTATTTAATTAAAATTATACTTCAATTATTTCGGTGTGAACCAGTATGGCGGTATATACCGGTATGGGCGGTATACCGACATAGTTGGTATTTCGGTATGGACCGGTAGATCGGTATATATCGAAATATCGGTACGGTACGGTATACCGAAATTTTTGGTACGGTATGCGGTATGCATTTTTGGGTATACCGAAATTTCGGTATATACGGTATACGGTATGGGCGGTACGGTACGGTATGGTACGGTATGCCACCCCTAAGTATAACAGAGAGAGAGTATTAACTAATATAGTGCATTACATATTGGTTCAATTATATAATAAGTATTATAACTAGATTCTACTTTTCTGAAAAATTGTATTTTAGTTCAAAAATAGGCCCTAGATCAATCTGCACAGCTCTACACAGTTGAAAGCTTTCACTTTTGGAGATGCTCATCCAGCTGCATTTGGCATTGTTCCGATACAAGATGAGATGCCGGTGGAGGTATCGTAGGGTCCAGTTAGACGCGTCTGTAGCTCACCATAGAGCCCCATTAGATGTGTTCCACATCGTTAGTTTCAGACGCGTTTAGTTGAGCCCCACACTATCTCAATTGAAATTGTGTGTTAGATTAGTGTCAAACGACGCGTCTGACTTGACTTGTCAGACGCGACTCTAGAATGTATTTTCACTTATATTCTTAAATAATTTTCAAAACAACCCTACTTACATAAATCTAAACTTATGGGTTTTTTATTCAAATATTGTATTTTAAAAAATGATTTATCAATTTATGATTATTTTTACAATTCTTATCAAATTAAGCATGAGCGTCATTGATAAAGACGCCCCTACTGTTCAAAAAAGAGAGGGCACCGTCCATATTGGCACCCTATAAATTATCCGGCACGATATGACATCATCACCTAAAGGGGGGCCATTATCATTGACGCTCTAGGATTCCACAAATTTCATCATTTCATTTAACAAACATAACAACGTTTAATTGTTGAAATTAAAAAAAAAAACATAGAACATACCTAGGATCAGGCAAAAGAAAGAGAGAACATGGACACATGGATTTGCAGTGAAAATGATTTACAGGTCAATAAATAAAAAGAACTTTAATTTCTTTGCTTGTAAGCTTCAACTTTCATGGCAGATGGAGTTGCAAAATTGATAATGAAAATTGAAAATTGTTACCTCCATATTCTCGACAAAGAAAAAGAAATGTTGTTTGAGTTTGATTTTACTTTTAAGAGTATTTTTTTATATTTTAATTATTTTAAAAAAAATTAATTTTTCTCAATTCTTTAAAAATAGCGCCACTTTATTTAGAACATTAACTTCCCCTAATAAAATGAAATTAATGAAAAAAAATCTTAATTTCTCAATACTTGCTCGATCAAATTGATTGACAAATTAAAAATAATTAAAAATTATTTTATAATTGAATTAAAAAGTCTAAATCTAAATAATAAATATAATTTATATATATAGTTATGACTATTTGAATATATTCTTTAGACTACTAAAATACATTTTTTAATACTGAAAAATATTAAAAAATACTCCCTCCGTCCACGAAAAATGGTCCACGTTGCCTTAAATGACCGTCCACAATAAATGGTTCACTTACTTAAAATGGAAAACTTACAATCATTATTTTAATTTTTTATATATATATACTCACTTTTACAAATCACATCAAATGTTTTTCCAATAATTAAATAATTTTTTATACTAATATACTTACTTTTACACATCAACATCAACTTTTCTTAATAACCGTGATTTGCCAAGGTAGTCCAATTTTTGTGGACGGAGGGAGTATACATTATTGATTATTCTATTAAGAAATATTTTAAGTATATATTTAATAGTCATGGACTCGGTAGTGGGTCATGGACTAAACTTTATTAATAATTATATTTAATAAAAATCCACACAATATCAATAATTTATTAATAATTATATTGAAGTTAATAAAAGTAATATGAATTAAGATTGATAGAATTGTGGGGTTGTGGATTTCATTGTGGATCGTGTGTGAAGTGTGATATAAATAATAAAATTAATAACTTATTTAATATAATAATTCATATATTTTTTGAATAATTTAATTATTTTCACTAAATATATTTATAAAACAACAATAGAAATAACCTAAGTAAGCATAATACTCTCTTGGGCTTTTCTACGGTCAGGAAGGGGTTTTGCCCTTCCTGACGTCAATAAACCAATAGAATTTTGACAAATAATATTACATTGCCCTAGGCGACATAGTTTCGCCCTAAGCCAAAAAAATAACTTTTAAAAATTAGAAAATAAAAATTACTGAAATAACCTTTTGTAATTTTTTAAAAGTTGTTTTTTTTCTAATTTTTAATTAAAATATTATTATATCTTAATATATTTTAATCAAATTAAAATTTATGTTTTCAAAATTAATTCTTACACCCATTGCGACCGGGCC